>JAACNH010000074.1:418348-513726 GCA_019447015.1 Hymenochirus boettgeri
GATTCAATAACCAGTTCTCTATCCATGAACAAATGTTTTCTTCAAGGCCAACAGTCCTCAGTTTATACATTAGTCACCCATGTGGCCATACACGATAAGATTGTATCGGCTCCCTTTAATGACTGACGGAAATTTTCTGTCTTGACCGACCGTAGTGGTGCTCTGCACATAGTGGGACCGCACTATCCATCGTTCACAAATTCGGCCGCGGCTGAATTTGCCACCACCGACAGACATTTGTCCCGGCCGAGCACTCACTCAGGACAAATAGCCCGGCTGTGTGTACCCAGCCTTAACCTATTAGTTCTAGTTCCCCAATTGTTCCATACAGACTTCTTGCATTTGTAAACATACATTTTAGATTATCAATTAATTTACTTCTATACTTGGATACACATGCCTCCTTATCCTCTGTGCTCCCTCCTCCCACCATTGTCTTATTAGACCCCTGATCCCTAACCCCTCTATCTACCCCTGTGTAGTCCACTGTTCCCTCCCCCCCCATACCTAGTTTAAAATCTCCTCCAACCCCCTAGCCATCTTCTCCCCCCGTGAGAATAAACCAAGTGAGATTGTGGATGAGGAACCAGAAGAAAATATCTCAAATGGTGACATTTCTACAACTGATAAGGAAACTGTAACCAGCTGTATATCAAATGGTATTAAACTTGCTGCACATTGCTGATCCCTTATTAGAGAGAAATTATTCTATTGCCATTGATGTAGATCAGGCCAGTTATATCTTAAAGGGTAGTTATTCTACATTGATGTAGATCAGGCCAGTTATATCTTAAAGGGTAGTTATTCTACTCTTAATAAAAGGACCCCGACATCCCTGGTCCTCATCCGTGGGCTTACATTAGAATTCTTGTACTCCTCTTGTAAACCTGCCCCAGTTTATGTCATGAACCTTGGTTATTAGAACATACCCTTTTAGCAGAGCAGTTGGCCATGGCATGGTTACATTCCAAGTCATCAGGATAGGAAAGAGCAGTAAGCCTAAAGATAAGAATCTAGCATTCTGGGTTCTTTTATAGGGAGGGGATGGGGAAAGACTGAATCCCCAGTGTTTGAGTCCTTCCTCAGACATATATCCAATGTGGTTTCTCTGTGCTCGAGTGATAGCTTATATGTGTGGTATAAAATGCTTAGATTGTATCAATTAAATTGTAATGTTCTTGTGTTTATTTTTATTAAAACTTTTATGATTTTTCTAACATGTACAGTGGAGACAAAATTAAAATTCACACATGTCAATGTTTCAAAACTGTATGGAAGCAGGGCTATGCTGTAAACAGGCTCATCTATTCTGCCTTGCTGCATGTTTAGGGTCTGATGGACACCATTTATCAAGTTTAGTAAGAACATACAGGAAGTACATAAAGCATCTAATAGGAAGTGATTAAACAAGTCAATGCAATCACCCCTTATGAGAACAAACTGAAATGCCATCAGTTATGGGTGTGACCGTGACATAACAGCTATGACTTATGGCTTTTTACTGGTACATTTCCTTTAAAGCTGCATAAGCTCTTAAACCTTCTTCAACCCTGTCTTCACCTGTTTGTTCAGCCTTTAAGTTCGCCACACAGTTTTGGCTTAACAGTGGCTGGTGAACTGGAGGGCTGACTTAGCACTAGTTGATTCCCATAATGACTGGTATTCGATGCCCACAGTGACTGGTAAATGATGCCCAAATGGAAAAGGCGCCCCAGTTAGGAATGATAACGAGCGTGGAATACGGGCATAAATGCTCGTTTTCCAAGTCGAAATCCACTGACAGCTTACTATAGCAGGTACTCAACTGTGATCTCCGCTCAGATCGTAGTTTAGTACCTGCTAAAGTAAGCTGTCAGTGTGATAGCTTACTATAGTATTTGTGAATGGATCAGAGATCCATTCACAAATTGAGCAGGATCACCCTGGTCTCATCCTACTGTATCTCTCTCTTATACTGGACCACCAGGGAAACTGTATTTGTAAGTGGATCTCTTTGATCCATTCACAAATACTATAGTAAGCTGGTGTTCAATTTAACACTAGTTTACTATAACAGGAAGTGAACTTGTGATCAGTGCCGATTACCTGCTTCACTAGACCATCAGGAATACCAGCCACGGAGACTCCCTTACCACTGCATCTCTGCAGGGGAACAGGCTCCCAGCACGTGTAAGTTACCAGTAGAGATGGGCGAACTTTCGAAAGTTCGGTCCGTTTTCGAACTATATAGAATGTTCGAAAACGTACCCATTAAAGTCAATGGGAGTCAAATATTTTGAAAAGTTCTAATGAAATACAATTAAAATATTAATGGTAACTTAATGTAAATGGCTGTGGGACCTGGGAAATGGTGTGGGGAACACGTTCCAATATCCAGGACATTTGAAAATTCTATTTTACTCGCACTCGCGCTATTTTCGAGTTTGTTCGCTCCTAGGTACCATGTACATTTTACTCGCGGATTCGGTGCTCGCGTATAGGCTTTAATGGACACTTTACTCGTAAATTCGATGTTCGCGCCTAGATACCATGTACATTTTACTTGCGGATTCGATGCTTGCGTATAGGTTTTAATGGACACTTTACTCGTAGATTCGATGTTCGCGTCTAGATACCATGAACATTTTACTTGCGGATTCGATGCTCGCGTATAGGTTTTAATGGACACTTTACTCGTAGATTCGATGCTCGCGCCTAGATACCATGAACATTTTACTTGCGGATTCGATGCTCGCGTATAGGTTTAATGGACACTTTACTCGTAGATTCGATGTTCGTGCCTAGATACCATGGACATTTTACTTGCGGATTCGATGCTCGCGTATAGGTTTTAATGGAGACTTTATTCGCGTTTTCGATGTTCGCGCCTAGATACATGGACATTTTTACTCGTGGATTTGATGCTCACGTATAGGTTTTAATGGACACTTTACTCGTAGATTCGATGTTCGCGCCTAGATACATGGACATTTTTACTCGTGGATTTGATGCTCACGTATAGGTTTTAATGGACACTTTACTCGCGGATTCGATACTCGAACGGTCGATATTTAGCGAAAGTCCGAAAATATCAAAGATCCGCGTCTGGGATAGTTCGAGAAGTCCGAATTCGTTCGAATTCGAATAGTTCGAGTTCTAGTCCATCTCTAGTTACCAGTGATCCCCACATCAGTGAAATCAAGGGGTGTTACGTTTTATTTTAACATTCAAAACTGCATCATCAACTGTTTTAGTGCATAAGGTTTATTTCATAATTGTCATTAAAAAACATTTTTAGTTTGGTCCTTTGCTCCGCTGCTTTTGTGTACTGTCCATGATGCTTGGGATGTCCTTATTGTCCATATATGATCACCCAGCATCTAGATTAGGGTAATAATCTGCCACTCACATTTTAGTTTAAACCAACGACATTTTATAACTAATTGTTTAACATCAATAAAGCCATGTCTGTAATAAAGCATTATTGTAGTGTAACTTGGATCATTTTATACTACTGTAATTTTTATTTTGGAATTCGTGTTTTGGTCTGGATTTATCAATCATCGTTACATGTAAACCTTGAGTTTTCCTATGCATTACAGATCTTACTGTGCTTGGTGGGACAGCTCCAATGCAAGTATATTAATTTCTTTTTAAAGTTGTGACCCTTTACCATTGCATGAAGGTTGGCGGTAATGCTTGTATCCAAGTGCTTCATAATTCCCAATAGGCACACTATGGGATCTAGTCCCACCGGGGAATCCATGTGGTCATTCAAGAAGGTTCTTGTTTCCAGTAGCACTGAATTTGTGGGCAAGCCCATATCATGTGAAAAAAAGTACCATTCATCTGTTGGTATTTGCTAGGTATTTTGTTTGCATGTATGGGGCTATTGGGCTAGCCTTACCAGTGGAGAGGTTTGAGTTCCGGTAGATCAATCGCTTATTAAACGAGCTTCAAAATAAAGTGGCAAGATACTAATGAACCACAATTGAACGGCAAGGAGAGAAGGATCAGACAAGCTGAGTCTGTGTTTTCATATTTCCCCGATATTGTGACATATTGTAATGTCCGGTGGGATATTAGTATGCTGGAAAGTTATTTGAAACACAAACATATCCCGCGTGGTCTTAGAATTAAAACGTTTCCTACATTGTGATGTTACCAAGGAATTTATGTGTAAATGGAATATGGCATTCTCAGACCGTTTCGGTTAATGGATTTCATTTTAAAACATCCCACTAATCTACACATGGAAACGCAGCAAAAAATAGGACATCGTATTTCCAAATTGGGATTTGAAATAAAAACCAGTAAACACAACAAATTTAAAAGGGATAAACTGGAATATGATCTTGATGGAGTTTATAATTGGTCACAGTATTTGGGACAAAAAACGCCAAATCTCCATATAGGGGACGCCATCCTTCTAAATGTATTTTAGAAAAGAATGGTAGAGGTTATAAAACAACTATTCGTCAAGACCCAAGACGACAATCTCCTATTATAAAGGTATCTTTCAGGGACAATATCAATGATGATTACAATTTTCCTCTACGTAGAAATACATAGAAAAACGTATGTGAACTGCCCACTCAAGACATCCAGTGGAACCTCGATACAAGAGACAGTAATTTATGAAAAGAATCAGGACAAGAGTCAGTATAATAATAATGTAATAAGTTTATCGAGATGTGTTTTATCTGATACTGATATCTCACTGTTGAATCGTGGACTGAATTTTGTCCCTACCAAAGAAGTAAAGGTTTTCAATGTATTGATTGACATAAACAGGTTCATTAAAAAATTGGAATTGAATGTGACATTTTAGTTTGAAATCTTAATTTAATTTCAATACTGTGGATGTTACAGATCACCGGATCTAAAAATATCAACCTCCCCATTCACAACAATGACCAATTTTCTATTGTAGATACAATTTTTTTTTTATAATCTGACTGGTCTTTTACACGCTCAATTACCTTATAATGATTTCTGTGTGTCTACGGAGTTAAAAGATAGATCTGTATTTTTTCCATGTCTGAGTTGGAGATATCGGCATTACATAGTGTTAGGGAGGTCGCACTCTGTAAAGGATTTTAATGTTTTGTCTGTTAATATGTAGGACAATAACTGTATTCTCAGTCTGGACCATTGTTTCTGGTAGAAATTCTTTTAATGTAGAGTTGTTCCAGATCAGTGTTTGTAAATCAATGGCTGGTATATTTGTTTTTTGCAAACATATGTGTCTTGTTTAAAGGGCATGTCCACCTGTTTTAAAAACTTTTAGTATGTTGTAGGGATAGTTCCCCCATCGCCAACCGCTATAATCTTATATCCAGAAAGTGCCCCGATAGTTACTTACCTTCCCTCTATCCTCCGCCGCACTGCCTAGGCACTCCGCTGTCACGGAACTGCAAGCAGGGGGCGGGACCGGCAGCCGCGTCTGTGATTGGCTGAGAGGCAGCCAATCACGGACACGGCTGCCGGCAGTTCACAACGGCAGAGGATAAAGGTGTGAAGGAGCTTGTTCAAATATATCTATATCTGTACGCCTTGTGCCAACTATATGTAAAATGTCATTTTTACTCTCCCATTGTTATACTTGGTTTGTTTTGCTAACTTCAGTGCTTTGACATATTTTCCTGCAAAACATATATATCACATGCTCAGCTTCTGCCAAAACATATATATCACATGCTCAGCTTCTGCCAAAACATATATATCACATGCTCAGCTTCTGCACAAAACATATATATCACCTCGCTCAGCTGTCTGGCCAACACCTAGATATCAACATGCTCAGCTCTGCCAAACATGATCTATCAATGGCTAGCTTCTGCCAAAATATATATCACATCCACATGCTCAGCTTCTGCCAAAACATATATATCACATGCTCAGCTTCTGCAAACATATATATACATCCTGCTCAGCTTCTGCCAAAACATATATATCACATGCTCAGCTCTGCCCAAAACATATATATCAATGCTAGCTTCTGAAAACAATATCACATGCTCAGCTCATGAAAACATATATATCCACATGCTCAGCTTCTGCCAAAACATATATATCACATGCTCAGCTTCTGCCAAAACATATATATCACATGCTCAGCTTCTGCCAAAACATATATATCACATGCTCAGCTTCTGCAAAACATATATATCACATGCTCAGCTTCTGCCAAAACATATATATCACATGCTCAGCTTCTGCCAAAACATATATATCACATGCTCAGCTTCTGCCAAAACATATATATCACATGCTCAGCTTCTGCCAAAACATATATATCACATGCTCAGCTTCTGCAAAAAAATAATATCACATGCTCAGCTTCTGCCAAAACATATATATCACATGCTCAGCTTCTGCCCAAAACAATATATCACATGCTCAGCTTCGCCAAAACATATATATCACATGCTCAGCTTCTGCAAACACATATATATCACATGCTCAGCTTCTGCCAAAACATATATATCACATGCTCCAGCTTCTGCCAAAACATATATTCACATGCTCAGCTTCTGCCAAAACAATATCACATGCTCAGCTTCTGCAAAACATATATATCACATGCTCAGCTTCTGCAAAACATATATATCACATGCTCAGCTTCTGCCAAAACATATATATCACATGCTCAGCTTCTGCAAAACATATATATCACATGCTCAGCTTCCTGCAAAACATATATATCACATGCTCAGCTCATGCAAAACATATATATCACATGCTCAGCTTCTGCAAAACATATATATCACATGCTCAGCTCATGCAAAACATATATATCAAATGCTCAGCTCCTGCAAAACATATATATCACATGCTCAGCTCTGCAAAACATATATATCACATGCTCAGCTTCTGCAAAACATATATATCACATGCTCAGCTCTGCAAAACATATATATCACATGCTCAGCTCTGCAAAACATATATACACATGCCCAGCTTCTGCAAAACATATATATCACATGCTCAGCTCATGCAAACTATAATCACTGCTCAGCTTCTGCAAAACTATATATCACATGCTCAGCTCATGAAAACATATATATCACATGCTCAGCTTCTGCAAAACATAATATCACATGCTCAGCTCATGCAAAATATATATCACATGCTCGCTTCTGCCAAAACATATATATCACATGCTCAGCTTCTGCCAAAACATATATATCACATGCTCAGCTTCTGCAAAACATATATATCACATGCTCAGCTCATGCAAAACATATATATCACATGCTCAGCTTCTGCAAACATATATACACATGCTAGCTTCGCAAAAATATATATCACATGCTCAGCTTCTGCAAAAACATATATATCACATGTTCAGCTTCTGCAAAACATCTATATCACATGCTCAGCTTCTGCAAAACATATATATCACATTGCTCAGCTTCTGCAAAACATATATATCACATGCTCAGCTTCTGCAAACATATATATCACATGCTCAGCTTCTGCAAAACATATATATCACATGCTCAGCTTCTGCAAAACATATATATTCACATGCTCAGCTTCTGCAAAACATATATATCACATGCTCAGCTTCTGCAAAACAATATATCACATGCAGCTCATGCAAAACATATATAAATCACTCAGCATAAAATATATATCACAGCTCAGCTCATGCAAAACATATAATCACATGCTCAGCTCAGCAAAACATATATATCACATGCTCAGCTCTGCAAACATATATATCACATGCTCAGCTCATGCAAACATATATCCATGCTCAGCTCATGCAAAACATATTCACATGCTCAGCTTCTGCAAAACATATATATCACATGCTCAGCTTCTGCCAAAACATATATATCACATGCTCAGCTCATGCAAAACATATATATCACATGCTCAGCTTCTGCCAAAACATATATATCACATGCTCAGCTTCTGCAAAAATTATACACATGCTCAGCTCATGCAAAACTATATATCACATGCTCAGCTTCTGCAAAACATATATATCACATGCTCAGCTTCTGCAAAACATATAATCCCACATGCTCAGCTTCTGCAAAACATATATCACATGCTCAGCTTCTGCAAAACATATATATCACATGCTCAGCTCATGCAAAACATATATATCACATGCTCAGCTTCTGCAAAACATATATATCACATGCTCAGCTTCTGCAAAACATATATTATCACATGCTCAGCTTCTGCAAAACATATATATCACATGCTCAGCTTCTGCAAAACATATATATCACATCTCGCTCTGCAAAACATATATATCACATGCTCAGCTTCTGCCAAAACATATATATCACATGCTCAGCTTCTGCAAAACATATATCACATGCTCAGCTCATGCAAAACATATATATACACATGCTCAGCTCATGCAAAACATATATATCACATGCCAGCTCATGCAAAACATATATGTCACATGCTCAGCTTCTGCAAAACATATATGTCACATGCTCAGCTTCTGCAAAACATATATATCACATGTTCAGCTTCTGCAAAACATATATAACATGCTCAGCTTCTGCACAAACAATATATAACATGCTCAGCTTCTGCAAAACATATATATCACATGCTCAGCTTCTGCAAAACATATATATCACATGCTCAGCTTCTGCAAAACATATATATCACATGCTCAGCTCATGCAAAACATATATATCACATGCTCAGCTTCTGCAAAACATATATATCACATGCTCAGATTCTGCTCTGCAAAACATATATATCACATGCTCAGCTTCTGCAAAACATATATATCACATGCTCAGCTTCTGCAAAACATATATATCACATGCTCAGCTTCTGCCAAAACATATATATCACATGCTCAGCTTCTGCAAAACATATATATCACATGCTCAGCTTCTGCAAAACATATATATCACATGCTCAGCTTCTGCAAAACATATATATCACATGCTCAGCTTCTGCCAAAACATATATATCACGATAGATCTGCAAAACATTAATCACATGCTCAGCTTCTGCAAAACATATAATCACATGCTCAGCTTCTGCCAAAACATATATATCACATGCTCAGCTTCTGCAAAACATAATATCACATGCTCAGCTCTGCAAAACATATATCACATGCTCAGCTTCTGCAAAACATATATCACATGCTCAAGCTTCTGCAAAACATATATATCACATGCTCAGCTCTGCAAAACATATATATCACATGCTCAGCTTGCAAAACATATATCACATGCTCAGCTCTGCAAAACATATATATCACATGCTCAGCTTCTGCAAACATAATATCACATGTCAGCTCTGCAAAACATATATATCACATGCTCAGCTTCTGCAAAAACATATATATCACATGCTCAGCTTCTGCAAAACATATATATCACATGCTCAGCTTCTGCAAAAACATATATATCACATGCCCTCAGCTTCTGCCAAAACATATATATCACATGCTCAGCTTCTGCAAAACATAATATCACATGCTCAGTTCTGCAAAACATATATCACATGCTCAGCTTCTGCAAAAATATAATATGCTCCGATTCTGCAAAACATATATATCACAGTGCTCAGCTTCTGCAAAACATATATCATCACATGCAGCTTCTGCAAAACATATATCACATGCTCAGCTCTGCAAACATATATATCACATGCTCGCTCATGAAAACATATATATCATGCTCAGCTCGCAAAAATATATCACATGCTCAGCTTCTGCAAAACATATATTCACATGCTCAGCTTCTGCAAAACAGATATATATCACATGTCAGCTTCTGCAAAACATATATATCACATGCTCAGCTTCTGCAAAACATATATATCACATGCTCAGCTTCTGCAAAACATATATATCACATGCTCAGCTTCTGCAAAACATATATATCACATGCTCAGCTCATGCAAAACATATATCGCATGCTCAGCATCTGCAAAACATATATATCACATGCTCAGCTTCTGCAAAACATATATATCACATGCTCAGCTTCTGCAAAACATTATTATCACATGTCAGCTTCTGCAAACTATTTATACATGCTCAGCTTCTGCAAAACATATATATCACATGCTCAGCTCTGCCAAACATATTATCACATGCTCAGCTCATGCAAAACATATAATCCATGCTCAGCTCTTGCAAAACATATATATCACATGCTCAGCTTGCAACAATACACATGCTCAGCTCATGCAAAACAGATATATACACATGCTCAGCTCTGCAAAACATATATATCACATGCTCAGCTTGCCAAAACATATATATCACATGCTCAGATCTGCAAAAACATATATATCACATGCTCAGCTTCTGCAAAACATATATATCACATGCTCAGCTCATGCAAAACATATATATCACATGCTCAGCTTCTGCAAAACATATATATCACATGCTCAGCTTCTGCCAAAACATATATATCACATGCTCAGCTCATGCAAAACATATATATCACATGCTCAGCTTCTGCAAAACATATATCACATGCTCAGCTTCTGCAAAACATATATATCACATGCTCAGCTTCTGCAAAACATATATATCACATGCTCAGCTTCTGCAAAACATATATATCACATGCTCAGCTTCTGCAAAACATATATATCACATGCTCAGCTTCTGCAAAACAATATATCACATGCTCAGCTCATGCAAAACATATATATCACATGTCAGAGTCTGCAAAACATATATATCACATGCTCACTTCTGCAAAACATATATATCACACTGCTCAGCTTCGCAAAAAATATATCACATGCTCAGCTTCTGCCAAACATAATATCACATGCTCAGCTTCTGCAAAACATATATCACATGCTCAGCTCTGCAAAACATATATATCACATGCTCAGCATCTGCAAAACATATATATCACATGCTCAGCTCATGCAAAACATATATATCACATGCTCAGCTTCTGCAAAACATATATCACATGCTCAGCTTCTGCAAAACATATATATCACATGCTCAGCTTCTGCAAAACATATATATATCACATGCTCAGCTTCTGCAAAACATATATATCACATGCTCAGCTTCTGCAAAACATTATATCACATGCTCAGCTTCTGCAAAACATATTATCACATGCTCAGCTCAGCAAAACATATATATCACATGCTCAGCTTATGCCAAACATATATATCACATGCTCAGTTCTGCAAAACATATATATCACATGCTCAGCTTCTGCCAAAACATATATATCACATGCTCAGCTTCTGCAAAACATATATATCACAGTCGCTTCTGCAAAACATATATATCAAATGCTCAGCTTCTGCAAAACATATATATCACATGCTCACTCTGCAAAACATATATATACATGCTCAGCTCATGCAAAACATAATATAACATGCTCTAGCTTCTGCCAAAACATATATATCACATGCTCAGCTTCTGCAAAACATATATATCACATGCTCAGATTCTGCAAAACATATTATCACATGCTCAGCTTCTGCAAAACATATATATCACAGCTCAGCTCATGCAAAAATATTATATTCACATGCTCAGCCTCTGCAAAACATATAATCACATGCTCAGCTCATGCAAAACATATATATCACATGCTCAGCTTCTGCAAAACATATATATCACATGCTCAGCTTCTGCCAAAAAATATATCCATGCTCAGCATCTGCAAAACTATATATCACATGCTCAGCTTCTGCAAAACATAATATCACATGCTCAGCTCTGCAAAACATATATATCACATGCTCAGCTTCTGCAAAACATATATATCACATGCTCAGCTTCTGCCAAAACAATATATCACATGTCAGCTTTGCAAACATATATCACATGCTCAGCTTCTGCAAAACATTATTATCACACATGCTCAGTCTGCAAAACATATATCACATGCTCAGCTCATGCAAAACATATATATAACATGCTCAGCTCTGCAAAACATATATATCACATGCTCAGCTTCTGCAAAACATATATATTCAATGCTCAGATTCTGCAAAACATATATATCACATGCTCAGCTCTGCACACATATATATCCATGCTCAGCTTGCAAAATTATATCACATGTCAGCTTCTGCAAAACCTATATATCACACTGCTCAGCTTCTGCCAAAACAATATATCACATGCTCAGCTTCTGCAAAACATATATATCACATGCTCAGATCTGCCAAACATATATATCACATGCTCAGCTTCTGCCACAAAAC
Organism: Hymenochirus boettgeri; assembly: GCA_019447015.1. Lineage (NCBI taxonomy): Eukaryota > Metazoa > Chordata > Amphibia > Anura > Pipidae > Hymenochirus > Hymenochirus boettgeri. The sequence continues at coordinate 430,535 of JAACNH010000074.1, forward strand.
ATATATATCACATGCTCAGCTTCTGCAAAAACTATATATCACATGCTCAGCTCATGCAAAACATATATACACATGCTCAGCTTCTGCAAAACATATATATCACATGCTCAGCTTCGCAAAACATATATATCACATGCTTAGCTTCTGCAAAACATATATCACATGCTCAGCTTCTGCAAAACATATATATCACATGCTCAGCTTCGCAAAAACATATATATACATGCTCAGCGCTGCAAAACATATATATCACATGCTCAGCTCATGCAAAAACAATATCAACACATGCTCAGCTTCTGCAAAACATATACACATGCTCAGCTTCTGCAAAAACATATATATCACATGCTAGCTCTGCAAAACATATATATCACATGCTCAGCTCATGCAAAACATATATATCACATGCTCAGCCTGCCAAAACATATATAACATGCTCAGCTCTGCAAAACATATATAACACATGCTCAGCCTGCAAAACATATTATCACATGCTCAGCTCTGCAAAACATATAATCACATGCTCAGCTTCTGCAAAACATATATATCACATGCTCCAGCTTCTGCAAAACATATATATCACCGCTCACTGCAAACATATATATCACATGCTCAGCTTCTGCAAAACATATAATCACATGCTAGCTTCTGCAAAACTATATTATCACATGCTCAGCTTCTGCAAAAATATATACATGCTCAGCTTGCAAAACATATAATCCACATGCTCAGCTTCGCAAAACATATATTATCACATGCTCAGCTTCTGCAAAACATATATATCACATGCTCAGCTTTGCAAAAACATATATATCACATGTCAGCTCATGCAAACATATTATCCATGCTCAGCTCATGCAAAACATATATCACATGCTCGCTTCTGCAAAACATATATATCACATGCTCAGCTTCTGCAAAACATATATACACATGCTCAGCTTCTGCCAAAACATATTATCACATGCTCAGGTCAGAAAACAATATCACATGCTCAGCTCATGCAAAACATATATCACATGCTCAGCTTCGCAAAACATATATATCCATGCTCAGCTCATGCAAAACATATATCACTGCTCGATCCAAAACATATATATACATGCTAGCTCTGCAAAAACAATATCAGCTCAGCATCTGACAAACATATATATCACATGCTCAGCTCTGCAAAACATATAATCACATGCTCCCATGCAAAACATATATCCATGCTCAGCTCTGCAAAACATATATATCACATGCTCAGCTCTGCAAAAACAATATATCATGCTCAGCTCTGCAAAACATATATACACATGCTCAGCTCTGCAAAAATATATATCACATGCTCAGCTCTGCAAAAACATATATCACATGCTCAGCTCTGCAAAACAATATACACATGCTAGCTCATGCAAAACATATCTATCACATGCTCAGCTTCTGCAAAACATATATATCACATGCTCAGCTTCTGCAAAACATAATATCCCATGCTAGCTTCTGCAAAAACATATATCACATGCTCAGCTTCATGCAAAACATATATATCACATGCTCAGCTCATGCAAAAACAACTAATTATCACATGCTCAGCTTCTGCAAAACATATATATCACATGCTCAGCTCTGCAAACATATATATCACATGCTCAGCTTCTGCAAAACATCAGATCACATTGCTCAGCTCTGCAAAACAATAATCACATGCTCAGCTTCTGCCAAAACATATATATCACATGCTCAGCTTCATGCAAAACATATATATCACCATGCTCAGCTCCAAAAACATTATATCACTGCTCAGCTCTGCAAAACATATATATCACATGTCAGCTCATGCAAAACATAATATCACATGCTCAGCTTCTGCAAAACATAATATCCATGACTTCAGCTCATGCAAAACATATATATCACATGCTCAGCTCTGCAAAACAATATTTCACATGCTCAGCTTCTGCCAAAAACATATATATCACATGCTCAGGCTCATGCACAAAAACATATATATCACATGCTCGATCTGCAAAACATAAATCACTGCCCAGCTCTGCAAAACATTATATCAACATGCTCAGCTATGCCAAAACATATATTCACATGCTCAGCTCATGTAGAGAATGAAACCAAAGAGGAACCTTTTAGAAAAGACGGTGGGGTTTATGATGCTCATGCACCTACTTCTGAGGAGACTGCTACAATGCCCCAGATAAGGACATATATATCTTTATCACGCTTATTGGCTGTAACCATGTATCCGGAGCTAACAATCAACACTCCCACTATATAACCCTCTGTGCTCTTAATAAAGCAGAGAAGCAATTTTCACATAATGAACAGTTCGTGTCAGTGAGGTTCTCCCAGTTAGACTGATTACCCAATCGATAACTAATTAGGAAGGGAACAGATAATCTTCGGACCTGGTTCGATCCTCACCAGAGGGAAGGTAAATAACTATCGGGGCACTTTCTGGATATAAGATTATAGCGGTTGGGGCTGGGGGAAACTATCCCTACAATATACAACAGGGTTAAACATAGGGGGGGGAAGAAGAAACGGAGGGAGAGGGAGGGACGGGAGAGCTCTTTCTGCGCATGGCAAACTTCTCCTGGAGGGGAGTACAGGAGGTAGGGTCCTATATGGCAGTTCTCCTGGTGGGCCATTGGATTTTGGTGGGAGGGATTACGGAGAACCAGATGAGCTGGGGATGTTAGGTAAGGATTAAGACTACATACCATGGTGCGGCGCAGTCGTGGGGGATTATAGTTTTGGTGGTGGACATGCCCTTTAAGGATGGGTGTGTTGGGGTGTTAAGTGATCAGTGTTAGTGCCTCGCATTGGGTTTTGCATATGGTAACATTGTATGATGGGAAAAGCACAGGTCTTTTTGCCAGGGTACATAAAAAGATGTAGGCAGCCAGGTATATGTTAAATTCTGGTACCCATATGTCTCCAGGCTGTGGGTCATTGTAGTCAGAGCAAAGGATTACCCACAAGTCAACACATAGGCACCAGCCCAGGAAACTTGGGGGACACAGCTTAGAAGCAGAACAAAAATGGACAGGTCTATACAAGATATGTAGAAAAAAGGGGGCCCCTAAATGATTGTCCGCCGCTATGCTCTTCCACCATCCTCTGGTTATAGTGTGGTCCATGGACTTTTGTGCCACCCCATAAAGGAGGATGATCAGTTAGATTAATGGATGGGGATCCGAAGATGAGGTTGCTATCATTGATCTTGTTAGCTGAGCTTCAATGGGATGCTTATGGTTCTTAGTCATATATTCTTGATGACCGAGCAGTATGTCATACCGTCATTCCTATTAAGTTGAAACTCGTTTTGCGTACTCCGGATCCGGCTGTCACTGACCGCGTGCTGCTGAGTTCTTCTCCCAACAGTTAGTAGACTGCCGTTGCAGCATTCCCGCGCTATCTATTGTACCTGGCCGGTTCACTAACAGGTCGGGACGATAAGGGTATTGGTGAAGAGTGCAGAGCCGACGGAGGCCAGTGCAGGGGGAGAGCCAGTAGCGAGGGAGGCGGGAGGGAGCGCGTAAGTGCGCGGGGTGGGGGGCAGGGGACCAAACACCGGGAATACGGAAGGACGCCGCCCAAGAATCCCTCAAGTGCGGCCGACCCCCCCCGCGCGTACAGCGTCTGCCATGGTATTTCGAAGCTCTGCACGGGACAAAGCATTACAGTAGGGGAAGACGTACAGCGATGACGCGACACGGCGATTATAGAGACGTGTTGTACTGATTATATACTAGGACGGATCGCGCCCGCCCTGGAGAGAATTAGGAATTCATATTAAACGGCCACAGGCTTTGAACGGGTGATACATGGGCGTATTACTCCGTAGGGATATCAAGAGCCATTTAGGCGACGATTCCCCGCTTTCGGCATCCTCTATTCGATCTATATAACAATTACTGTGCTTATCTATAGCTTTTCAGTTAATAAAGATAAGCAGCATTTGGAGTTATTACTAATAAACAATAGTGTTTAATTCAGTGCAAACCAGGGAATATAAAAGAAGCCTTATACATGATTCCCACAGCAACGTCCAAGTCAAAACAAAAAATCACCCCGCCAAAAAAAAGTTCTCGACATAATATAGGAACAGAGGGACGGGCAGAAAAATGTACCAGGAACTCGGAAGAAAAAAATTTTGATGGAACCAAAGGACTGTCCATCGTTACCAAACGCCCACGAGGGAATACACCACTCCTTCCCAAGTACAATACTAGCCCGAAAACCGTTTTACCTCAATAAAGGAAGACAACCAAACCCATGAAAAAGAGAAATTCAACCTTAGCGCCTGAACAGGAACCAAACATACACGAACTGTATACACATAACAATAAGGGTTAACAAAAAAAATTTTGTATACCCGTATACTTTATTATTTGTATATCATGTTTTATAATTAAGTCAGTAGTAGTACTATACTTAATGTATTATGTGACCAGAGGATTTTAATTAGTGCTAATTACACACAAACAATATATAGTGTTATATACCCCCCAACCTATTAGTTGCCTAAAAACTCATGTGATTCCCCTTAAGCTGATAAATCTATTATACAATAAAGGATGTACAAAGAGGGAACGGCAGAGTAAGACAGTGTAGGGCAGGAAACCATATACCGGATGGACAAGGTGAGGAACACAAATGCAGAAAACTGCACACACAGCAAAGATCGGCTTACCGTAAGGAGACCCGAAGAGGGAGGGTCGTCGGAACGATGCTGCTTCGAGACCCAGATGGGCCTTTGCAGGCAGGCAAGGACAGAGAAGGGCAGCGGAATCTTACCCGACAGGTACAGTGCTCTCTGTGCGAGGTACAGGACCAGGATGTGTAGGGGAAGGGGTGGGTGTTATTTACCACCCTGCAGCTGGGAGTGGGGGGTTAACCCTATAGTCACCATGCACATGTGTGGGACAGGAAAGTTTATTCCACGTAAGGATGAGGGGCTGGACCCCACAGGAAGTGCGCACGTTAATGCTTGCGATTGCTACCGCCACATTTCCCGGGAGCGATGCAATCTCCATGTTCATAATTGGAATGACACCACAAATGCGGGATCGATGCAGCACAATTAATGGATCACACGCACGGTCTCACACTAGTTGGCCACCATTATTGCGGCTGCACTAGTGTGCACTTGAAACTAAACAATTGGATCCGAGCTTATAAGCGACTCAGTGTGGCTTGCCTAACACTCTGTGATGTGTGTCAGGGATTCCACACGTCCGGTTTTCCGGATTTGTCCTACTATTTTACGAAGGTTCATTCGGGGTCCGGCAGGAATTGCTTCATATGAAATCCATATTTTTTTTTGAGTAAAGTTTAAATGTTTTCCACTGGTCATAATGCCGTGACACTTGTTTACTGGAGGAGGACCCTGTGCCCTTCTGTTGTGTACGTTTACATGCATGCAGAGGAGGTCCTCTTTTTAGGCCCAGAGTGGAGCCTTGCAGCAGTATGTAAAGGTGGTGGATGCGGCCCAGTCGTCAGTTAATTTCCGCACCGCCCGACTGTGCGCCGGGGGGGTCGGGGTAGGGCCCGCCACAAGGCCATTTTAACAGCTGGTCAACCACGTAGGAATGACCACATAAGCGCATCAGCTGTTTAAAAGACTGGACCCGAACTTCCGGAACTGAACCAGAAAGTTTGAGTTCATACGCGCGATCAGCTGTTTTAAAACGGCAGATTGCGGGGAGGCATCCTGGATTTTTTGAGAGGAAGGGGTTCAATTTCTCGTGGGGGCCCCAGGCCCCTGCCCAATTATTTGCCCATGGCTGGGCCAGAAGTTTTGGAAAAAAAAAAACGAGAGAATCCTGTGCTGCCACATTGAGCATATAAGGAGGCTCTGAAGTCACTGCCTGCCAGTGTTCGAGGAGGAGAGTCTGTTCAGCCGAGGTCGGAGGGTTGTGGCTCTAGGGATCTTTTTGTGGTTACAGTGTGAAAGCTGACAGGCTCAGACGCTCCTATTCTTTCTCTTTGTTTCAAATATTGATATTATAAGCATGGCAGGGATTATTGTTTAGATATACAACTCCCAGCATTTTCTCATTTCTGCCAGGATTAGAAAGGGATGTAGTTTAATCTGATATCTATTGGTTTCTTATGGGAATCGGAGTATTGTTAACATGGCAGTGGCTTGTCTATTTAGTATGAATCATACATACATTATTATAGCAGGAATCCCATTTGTCGCACATCTGACTGATGAGCACGCGCACATTACTGGCAATCCACCGTGGCAACATGTAATATGTTGGCGAACAGTTTAAAGTTGGTCCTGCGGCCTTACTGCATTCCATATTTATAAGTCTGGTCATTGTACAGGCGTGCCATTACAGGTCGTTGGCCCTTTATAGTCGTGATACTAGGGTATGTGTGACTAGTATGGTGTGTTGCCACCAATTACTAGGCTTGTACCTAGTCTAGTTGGCATTTTACAGGGGTGACAAGTATAGGGTATTGTGCAACCAATAACGCATGTGCAACATTATAGTTGCCAATTTATATGTGCACTACTAGGCTGGTGCAATTACTAGGGTCGTCCATTAGGCTGTGCAATTAATAGGGTTGTTGCCCTTTATAGTATGTGTGCGGATTTATAGGTCTGTGATTTTAGGTCTTTGCAACTACAGGGTGATTACAGGTTGTCACCCATATTACAGGTGGGAACCATTTACAGCGTTGCACCATACAGGCTTTAACCATTTATAGGTCGGTTGCCCATACTATCTGTGTGCAATTTACTAGGTAGTTGCAATACTATCTCAACATTTAACTCTGTGTCCAATGTATAGCCTGTCACATTAGAGGTGTTGCAACAGTTATGGTCTGGCCAACATTTTACAGGTGTGTGCAACTTATGGAGTGTGCCAAAGTTCTAGGGGTGTGCATTTACTGGCTGTGTGAACTTTACAGTCGTTCAACATTGTACTAGGCGGTGCCATTACTAGGTCTGTGTGCCAATTACAGGTCTTTGACTCAGTAGGCGTGCAATTTATAGTCTCTATAGTGGGCAATAACGTGTGTTGCCAACATAACCAGCTTTCACCATTCAGGTGTGGCAAATACTAGCTGGTGCCAACCTTATAGTCTTGCAACAATGAGTGGTGAAATACTGCTGTGCTGCCAACTTTCACTAGTGGTCACATACTGTTGGGCCACATATATCTGTGTTGCCAACCTTTACTAGTCTTAGCCAACTACTAGGGTCGGCCCATTTTACGGTCTTGGTGCCAACCATTTACGAGGGTCTGTGTGCCACCAGTTTACCAGGGTCTGTGTGCCAACATACTATATGTGTCCCCCCCACATTTACAGGGTCGTGTCCACCTTGTTAAAGGGCAGTGTTACCAGTACCAGCTTTAAGGTTGCCAACATTTTACTTAGGTCTGTGTGACTTGTGTGGACATAAGGCCTGGCCCAACCTTTAATAGCTTGTGCAACCAGCTGGCTGTGTGCCAACCATTTACTATGCCTTGCATCTGGGTCTGTGTGCCAACTTCGGTTTTCAGCGTCTAGTCGTGCACCTTACTAGGTTGGTGCAACCTACTAGTTTCCAAACCATGTTAGATCTGTGTGCACAACCATTTTACAGGGTCTGTGTTCAAATTTTACTAGGATCCTGTGTGCCAACCATTTACTAGCTAGTGTTGCCATTATAACATGTTACTAGGGTCTGTGTGGCCAACGCATTTTACCAGGGTCGTGTGCCAACCATTTTACTAGTGGTGCAATACTAGGCTGTGTGCCAACCATTTACTCGGGTGCACCAATGACTGGGTGTGCAACTTACAGTTTGTTGCCAACCTTTACTAGGTCGGAGTGATCACATGGATCTCGTGCACCATTATAGGCCTGTGGCCACCATTTTACTAGGTCTGTGTGCCACATATTACAGGTGTTGCAACCATTTAAGGGTGTGATGCAAAAAAGTTTTCCGTTAAATGTGCTAATTTTGCCCCAACCAATCAGAGTTAGATTTAACATTTAAGTACATCTGATTGGTTTGGGGCAAAATTAGACCATTTTAAACGATAAGAACTTTTATGTGATTCGCTGTGAACATTTACCAGGTCTGTGTGCCAACGCATTTTACCAGTCTGTGGCCAACCATTTTACAGGGATCCTGTAGTGCAAGCATTTACCAGCTGTGTGCACTATTTACCATACTTACTATATTCTACCAGTATCATGTACAAGCATTTTACCAGGTCTGTGTGGCAAGCATTTACCATGGTGCAACATTACTAGGCTGTTGACCATTACTAGGTGTTGCATTTACCATATCATGTGTAGCTAAGTCTGTGTGCCAAGCATTTTACCATGATCTGATAGGTTTCAAGAAAAGTTCTACTTTATATCTAATGGCCACAATCGATGTGGGATTCAATAAGCATTGGTCTGGTGGAACAGCTTGCACACTATTTTAAACCGATACCAGACCGTATTATTATCGGTCTGTACAGCATTTTACCAGTTCTGTGTGCCAACTAATTTACCAAGTGTGAGGGAGACACCTGGTTGACTTGACCTACAGCTGCAGGTTTGTGTGTTAAAATTATGAAAAATGTCATTTTACTGTCCAGTTCTAGCTTAGGTTGATTTTTTGATAAAGTGATGATTCGATCATATGATATGCTTTTTCAGCTCTTTTGCCTACTCAGCTTCTGCAAAACATAGAATCATATGCTGAGCGCTGCTAGAGTACACGGAAACAGAGGAACCTGGTGCATGTGACTCCTAGAGAAGAGCTACACTTGCCCTTAAATAAAAAGCAAATATTATGACCTATGCCACACTAATTGTGCCAATCAAACACCCCACCAAACCTAGATAAACCCTTTGTGATAACAATAAAGAAGAAGAAGCATTTTGCATTATTGACAACAGCTCGATGTCAGGAGGTTCTTTCTAGTTTCTTCCCAAGTCTAGACTGATCACCAATCGAAACTAATTAGATGGGACAACAGATAATTCTCGGACCTGGTTCGGTCCTATCACCAGTGATTAGTGAACTAACAGGGCGGGATTCATAACATTCTTATCAGTTTAAAATGGGCTAATTTTCCCCAACCAATTCGATCTTATTAACAGTGAGAAAAGCTACACATCTGATTGGTTGGGGCAAAGAATTAGGTGCTCCACTCACGTAAAAGCATAAGACAACTGTTATAGTTGCATTCTCACTGTAAGGTATTTTACGGGTCTGTGGTGGGCCCGATACTATTTGACAATGTTTGTGATGGTGCACAACTTGTATTGGCGGTCCGGTCGGAGTACTAAGCATTTTACTACATATGTCGGTGTTGTGTGTTATTTAAAGATAGGGGTTTAGATGAGGGCCGTGACAAAAATGTACAGTGATGATATTGGTGGAATTTTTTGTTGAGAACGACAAAGATTGAATGATTTGGTCAGTGTTGTCTCTGCCACACAATATAAATCTGTAACAGTGGTTTTAAAATGGCTTACTTCAAAGTAGGCGTTCCCTCAAAAAGTGGGCATGGTACCTTAAATGTGGGTGGGTTTGGAAAAGGGGTGTGGTCAAAAAAATTGCAAGTGTTGCGCCTTTTATTTAAAAATCTGGAAACCCTTCGTCCGGGGGATTTATTCTTTGTAGACTGTATTATTACAAGTTAATATTAAGGGGTTTATTAATAAGAGGTACAAAATTCTACCTGTGTTATTAACTGGTACACGATCACCAGATATTTTTCTACAGTTATCCTAGTTAAATTATATAATTTATATTATTGGATTATTATTAGTGTTGACTTAACAATTATAAATCAAGAGATTGGCAAGTGGAGTTTTTGATTAGCAGGGTTAGGACCTGTTGGGTCAGTGGGAGGGGGGAGTAGTAACTTCTGATTGGTTTATGTTCGATTAATAAAACATCCTAGACTTCACAATATGATAAATGATATAAAGTTATTATACATACAAACCTAAGATTTCCCAAATTCGCCTTTATTTTTACAACAATGGACAGTAGTGTCAATTATTTAAAAGCTTAAATGGCATGCTAGATTTACTCTAATTATACACCACAGCACAGAAAGCGATTCGTCTAACACCACTTGTGTAGGGATTCCAACCTCCAGTGTCTTACAGATTTTATGCAAACATTATAAAAAATACACTTACTGTTCCTTTAATAATAGAAACTTAAGACGTATAAGGACTCATTTTGTTATCTGTGTATCTGTGCGTCAGTGTTATTGTATTTTTCTCTCACTGTGGCAAAATTCTCCTGGAGGGGAGACAGGAGGTAGAGTCCTATATGGCAGTTCTCCTGGTGGGCAGTTTTTGGGATGGGACTACAGGAGAACCAGATGGAGCTGGGATGTTAGGTAAGGATTAAACTACACTACATGGTGGGGCCAGTAGTGGGGGGATTATAGTTTTGGGGGTGGACATGCCCTTTAAGGACTGGGTGTGTTGGGGTGTTAAGTGATCAGTGTTAGTGCCTCGCATTGGGTTTTGATATGGTAAATTGTCTGATGGGAAGCACAGGTCTTTTTTGCCAGTGGTACATAAAAGAGATGTAGGCAGCCAGGTAATATGTTTAATATTCTGGTACCACTATGTCTCCCAGGTCTGTGGGTCATTGTAGTCAGAGCAGGATTACCCACAAGTCAACCCTAGGCACCCGCCCAGGAAACTTCTGGGGGCCCAGCTTCAGAAGCAGTAACAAAATGACAGTCTATACAATATATGTAGCAAAAAGGGGCCCCTAAATGATGTCCCTGCCTATGATCTTAATCCATCTCTGGTTATAGTGTGGTCCATGTGACTTTGTGCCTACCCCATATAAAGGATTGTAGTATGGAGTCAATGAGTTTGAAGTATTTAAGATGGATTTGTGTGAATGACAGAGTATGTATAGTATTTATGTTGGAATATCATTTTTGTTATATTGGTTACTCCCAGCTGGAGTTTTCCCCAAATTTGTGTTTTGGATTGGATTATTTGTATTGACGGTTCTTTATTAAAGTCCATATATTCTTGGGGATTTACGACGGATATCATAGATTTACAACCGTGATTTTCACGTACATTTCAAGTTGCAAAAGAGCGATACTAAAGCACGTTCAATACTCGAGCACTTTTATATATGAATGTGTTGTATGATTAATATATTATAAATCTAGCCCTATTAATCATACAACGCATTCATATCTAAAAGTGCTCAAGTATTGAACGTGCTTTAGAAATACATGGGGTAAATATAATGTAGAGGAATATAAGATAAGGCAGACATTATCCGAATCTGAAGAATTTTTGATTGGCTAAGACTGTCACATGTTTTACAAACAGCACATGATTGGGTGTAATACTTACACTTCCTGTCTCGTCATGTACAATGCTTTAGAGACGTTTTTGACTTGCTAACAGTGGAAGATCAGATCCTCATTGGATGTTAGTAAAATTCCACTTCCTTTTAGTGTCTACATGGGAGACCCTTTAACACGCTTATAACTCTAAGGGGTGTTAAGCAATGTAAGTATACTTTATTATTTGTATATCATTTGTTTTATAATTAAGTCAGTAGTAGTACTATACTTAATGTTATTTGTTACAGAGATTTTAATTAGTGATAATTACACACAAACATATATAGTGTTATATACCCCCAACCTAATTAGTTGCTCCTAAAAACTCAATGTATTCCCCTATAAGCTGATAAATCTATTTATACAATATAAAGGATGTACAAAGAGAGGAACGGCAGAGTAAGACTGCGGATCGCATGCAGCCCAATTAATGGATCACACGCACGGTCTCACACTAGTGTGGCCACATTATTGGGCTGCACTAGTGTGCACTTTGAAAATCACAATTGGATCGCGCTTATAAGCGACTCAGTGTGGCTTAGCCCTAACACTCTGTGATGTGTGTCCAGGGATTCCACACGTCCGGTTTTTCCCGGCTTTGTCCTATTTTAGAAGGTTCATTCCGGGGTCCGGCAGGAATTTCTTCATGCATGAAAAATCCACTTACATGCCGTGACACTTGTTACTGGAGGAGACCCTGTGCCCTTCTGTTTGTACCTGTTTCCCCATGCATGCAGAGGGCAGGTCCTTTCTTTTTAGCCCAGAGGTGGAGCCTGCAGCAGTATGTAAAGGTGGTGGGATGGGCCCAGTGTCGTAATTACCGCCCCCGCGACTGTGCGCCGGGGGGTCCGGGGTAGGGCCCGCCACAAGCCATTTTTAACAGCTGGTCACACGTATGAATGACACATACGCACGATCAGCTGTTTAAAAGACTGGACCCGAACTTCCGGAACTGAACCAGAAGCCGTGATCCATGTACTAAGCATTTTACTCTTCATGCAAAACATATCATCACTATGCTCAGTCATGCAAAAACAATATATGTCACATGCTCAGCTTCTGCAAAACTTTATATGTCACATGCTCCAGTTCTGCAATAACTATATATCACATGTTCAGTTATGCCAAAACAAATATCCATGCTCAGCTTCGCAAAACATATATATCACATGCTAAGTTCTGCAAAACATATATATTCACATGCTCAGCTTCTGCCCAAAACAATATTATCACATTGCTAGCTCATGGCACAACAGATTTATATCACACATTTTGCTCAGCTTTCTGCCCAAAAACTATTATCACATGCTCAGCTCTGCCAAAACATATATATTCAATGGCTCAGCATTTCTGCAAAACATAATTATATCACATGCTCAGTTCTGCCCAAAAACATGATATAGCACATGCTCAGCTTTCTGACAAACATTTATATATCACATTTTGCTCAGCTTCTGCTTAAAGAAAAACATATATATAAATGCCTCAGCTCATGACAAAACATATATATCACATGCTCAGCTTTCATGAAAACATATATATCACATGGCCAGCTCATGCAAAACATATAATCAACTATGCTTCAGATCATGCAAAACTAATCATATCACCATTGCTCAGTCATGCAACACATATATATCACATGCTCAGCTAATGCACAAAATATAATCACATGACTTCAGCTCTGCAAAACAGATATAATCACATGCCTAACTTTCGCCAACGACATATACTATCAAAGCTCAGCTCATGCAAAAAATATATATTCACTATTGCTCCGCTTCTGCCAAAAAACATATATATCCACATGCTCAGCTTCTGCCAAAAATAGATATCACATTGCTCAGCTCATGGCATTACTAACATATATATCACATGCTCAGCTTCTGCATAAACATATATATCACCTGCTCAGCTTCTGCAAAAAACATATATATCCACATGCTCAGCTTCTGCAATAACAAGTATGGATCACATGTCTTCGCTTCTGCAAAACATATATACACTGCTCAGTTCTGCAAAACAATTATCACAGCTTCAGCTTCGGCAAAACATTCTTATATATCACATGCTCAGCTCTGCAAAACAATATTATATTCACATTGCTCAGCTTAAGCAAAACATATATATCACATGCGTCAGGGGGGGGGACTTCGCCCCCAAAACATATATATCTACATGCCTCAGCTTCTGCCAAAACATATATATCACTATTGCTCCAGCTTCTGCCACAACATAAATCACTTTTCATGCTCAGCTTCTGCAAAAACATATATCACATGCTCTTAGCTCATGCACAACTAACTAATCACATGCTCAGCTTCATGCTATAAAACTATATATATCACATGCCAAGCTTCATGCAAACATATATGTCATCCGTGCTCGCTTCTGCAAAAACATATAGGTCAACATGCTCAGCTTCTGCAAAACATATCTATCACAGGTTCAGCTTCTGATATTTAACATCTTATACACCCCATGCTCAGCTTCTGCACAAAACAAACATATATATCACTATGCCTACAGCTTCTGCAAAAAATATATTATCAAAATGCTCAGCTTGTTCCTGCCAAAAATATATATCACATGCTCAGCTCATGCAACAAAATATATATCACATGCTCAGCTTCCGCCAAAAATATCTATATCCCATGGCTCAAGCTCTGCAATTAACATATATCTCACCATGCTCAGCTCATCGCCAAAACATAATATCACATGCTCAGGCTTCTGAAAAACATATATATCACATGCTCAGCTTCTGCAAAACATAATATCACATGCCTCAGCTTGCAAACATTTATACTATACATTGCTCAGCTTCTGCAAAACCTATATATCACTATGCTCAGCTCATGCAAACATATATATCACATGTCAGCTCGCAAAACAATATAATACATGCTCAGCTCTTGTCAAAAACAATATATCCATGCTCAGCTTATGCCAAAATAATTATATATCACATTGTCAGCTTCAGCAAACTATACCACATGCTCAAGGCTCATGCAAAACATTATATTCACATGCTCAGCTCTATGGCAAAACATATTATCACCATGCTCAGTCATGCAAAAATAATATCACCTGCTCAGCGTCTGCAAAAACATGAATATCACATGCTCAGCCTCATGCAAACACATATAATCGCATGCTCCGCATCTGCAAAACTTATAGATTATCACTGCTCAGCTAGGCAAAATACATATAATCACATTGCTCAGCTTCTGCAAAACATATTATATCACATTGCTCAGCTTCTGGCAAAACATATATATCACATGCTCAGCTTAGGCCAAAAAATTTATATCACATGCATCAAGCTTCTGCAAAAATATATATTCCACATGCCTCAGCTTCGCAAAACAGATATTTATTCATCAGCTCAGCTTCTGCCAAAACATTATATATCACATGCTTCAGATCATGCCAAAACTATTGTAAATAATCACATGCTCAGTCGTTCTGCACAACATATATATCACATGGCTCAGCTCTGCAAAACATATGATATCACATGCTCAGCTTCTGCAAAAAAACATTATGTATATCACATGCTAAGCTTCTGCAAACATATATATCCAATATGGCTCAGCTTCTGCCAAAACAATACAGATCACATTGCTCAGCTTCTGCAAAACATATATATACATGCTCAGCTCTGCCTAAAAAGATATATATCAATGACTCAGATTCTGCCAAAACATTATATATCTTACATTGTCAGCTTCTGCAAAACCATATATTATCACATGCTCAGCTTCGGCCAAAAACAATATATCGCACATGCTCCAGCCTCTCAAAACATCGATATTCACATGGGCTCAGCATGAAAACATATTATTTATTTCACGATGCTAGCTCATGCATAAACCATATTCTATCACATGCTTCAGCTTCTGCAAAACATATATATCACTAGTCAGCTTCTGCAAAACATAATATCAAATGCTCAGCTCATGCAAAAACATATATATCACAGCTCGCTTCCCTGTCAAAAACGATATTCACATGCTCAGCTTCTGCACAAACATTATTATATCACATGCTCAGCTATGCAAAATATATCACCATGATAAGCTCATGTCAAAAACATATATCACAGGCTCAAGCTTCTGCCAAAATAACCTATATATCACATGCTCAGCTCCTGCCAAAACATATATATCACATGCTCAGCTCAGGCAATAACATATATTCACATGCTCAGCATCGCCAAACATATATCAATCCCATGCTCAGCTCATGCAAAACATTTAATATCAACATTGCTCAGCTGTCTGCCAAAAACATATAATAATCACATGGCTAAGCTCAGCAAAACACATCTATATATCACATTTTGCTCAGCTTCTGCAAAAACATATATGATAACCATGCTCAGCTTCTGCATAAAACAATATATATACATGCCTCAGCATCTGCAAAACATATATATTCACATGATCAGATTCTGCCAAACCAACATATTATATCACATTCTCAGCTCTGGCACAACATCATATATCACTAGACTCAAGCTTCTGCAAAAAATGATATATACATGCTCGCTATGCAAAACATATTATATCACATGCTCAGCTTTATGCAATAACATTCATATATCACATGCTCAGTTCTCAAAAATATATACACAGGGTCTAAGCTTCGCAAAAACATATAATCAACCATGACTCAGCTCATGCAAAAAAAATATATATCACATGCTCAGTCTCATGCATAAACATATATATCACATGCTCAGCTTCTGGCAAAACATTATTTAGTATCACATGCCTCAGCTTCTGCCCTCCAAACAGATATATCACAGGTCAGTTCTGCATAAAAACATATAATCACATGCTCAGATCATGCAAAACATATTACCAAATGCTCAGCTCATGCAAAAACATAATATCACATGTCAGCTATGCAAAAACATATTATAGTCGCATGATCAGATCATGCAAAAGCACATATATATACATGCTCAGCTTTCTGCAAAACAGATAATCACATGCTAGCTCATGCAAAACAGTATTATCGCATGATTAAGTCATATGGCAAACATATATCGCATGATCCGCATCTGTTTCAAAAACACTAGATATCAATCATGCTCACTGCATCTGCAAAAATATATCGCACGCTCAGCATCTGCAAAAAAACATATGATATCACATGCCTCAGCTCATGCAAAACATATATATCACATGTCAGCCCATCTGCAATAACATAAGATCACCATGCTCAGCATGCAAAACATTAATATCACAGCTCAGCTTCTGCAAAAGACATATATCAACATGCTCAGCTTCTGCAAAACCATATATCACATGCTCAGTCATTTGCAAAAGATATATTCTATATCACATGCTGAGCTCATGCAAATAACATTATATATCACATGCTTCAGATCATGGTCCAAAACATATATATCACATGCTCATTCGCAAAACATAATCAAATTGCTCACTCATGAAAAACATATCTATCACATGCTCAGCTCATGCAAAATCCTATATGTCATCAGGCTAGCTTCCTGCAAATAACATATATTACACATGCTCAGCTTCTGCAATGAATCATTATATATCACATGCTCAGCTCATGCCAAAACATGAATCATCACGTCAGCTTATGCAAAACATATATCACATGCTCAGCTCTGCAAAACAATAGATTATCACATGCTCAGCTCATGCCAAAAACATTATATCTCACCATGCTCAGCTCATGCAAAACATTATTCAACAGGCTCAGCTTCTGCAAAAATATTATTATCACATGCCTCATGCTTATGCAAAACATATATATCACATGGCTCAGCTTCTGCAAAAAACATATATATCACATGCTCAGCTCATGCAAAAACATAGCTACCATGCTCAGTATGCAAAACATTAATGTCACATGACAGCTTCTGCCAAAACTTATATATCCACATGCTCAGCTCACTGCAATTCAGCAAATTACATTATAATCACAGCTCAGCATTATGCAAATCATATATATCCATGCTCAGGCTTATGCAAAACATATATATCACCATGCTCAGCTCATGCGCCAAAAACATATATGTCACATGCTCAAGCTAATCGGTAGAGAAACCAAAGAGGAACCTCTGAGAAAGACGGTTGGGGTTTTTTATGATGCTATGCACCTACTCTGGAGAGACTGCTACAATGCCCCAGATAAGGACATATTATAGATCGTTACAAGCTTTATGGCTGTTTAGACCATGTATCCGGAGCTAACAATCAACACTCCCACTCTTAACCCTATGTGCCTTATAATTATACAAGCGAAGAAGGCATTTCACATATAGAAAATCAGTCGTGTCAGTGAGTTCTTCCCAGTCTAGACTGACTACCCCAATCGATAACAATAGGAGGGAACAGATAATCTTCGGACCTGGTTCGATCTCACCAGAGGGATTAGTTTAAATAACTATCGGGCATTTTGGATATAAGAATAGCGGTTTGGGGAGGCGGGGAACTATCCCTGTACAATATAATAACAGGGGTTTTAACAATAGGGGGAGGGAGAAAAGGAAGAAGAAACGGCGAGGGGAGAGGGAGGGGGGAGAGCTCATTCTGCGCATGGCAAAATTCTCCTGGAGGGTGAGGATCAGGAGGTAGAGTACTATATGGCAGTTCTCCTGGTGGGCAGAGAGTTTTTGGGATGGACTAAAGGAGAACCAGAGGGAGTGGGATGTTAGGTAAGGCAATTAAAACTACACTACATTGGTGGGCCAGTAGTGGGGCGGATTATGTTTTTGGGAGGTGACATGCCTTTAAGATGGTGTGGTTGGTCTGGTGTTATTGTATCAGTGTTAGGCCTCGCTTGGGTTTTTGAAGTATGGTAAATGGCTGATGCGGAGCACAGGTCTTTTTGCAGTGCGTACATCATAAAAAGAGATGTAGGGCAGCCAAGGTATATTGTTTAATATTCTGGTACCACTATGTCCCCAGGTCTGTGGGTCAATTTTTGTTGTAGTAGAGCAGGGATACCCACAAGTCAACCCTAGGACCCGCCCAGGAAAACCTTATGGGGGACCAGCTCAGGAGCAGGTCAAAGAAATGACAGGTCTATTACAAATATGTAGCAAAAAGGGCCCCTAAATGCACTTGTCCATGCCATATTGATCTTATCCCATCTCTGGTTATAGTGTGGTCCCATGTGGATTTGGCCTACCCCATAAACGGATTGTAGTAGGGAGTCAATGAGTTTGAAGTATTTTAAAGCATATGGATTTTGTTTTGATGGACAGAGTTGTTATAGGATGCTGTTGGGGGGAATATCATTTTGTTTATATTGTGTACTCCCAGCTGGAGTTTCCCCAACTATTTGTGTTTCTGGATTGGATTATTTGTTTGACTGGTTTCTTTATTAAAGTCCATAATTCTTGGGGATTTACGACGGATATCCATAGATTTATCAACCGTGATTTCACTACATTTCTAAGTTGCAAAAGAGGCGATTACTAAAGCACGTTCAATTACTCTCGAGCAGTTATATCATGAATGTGTGTATGATCCCAATATATTATAATACTAGCCCTATTAATTCATGTACAACGCATTCATATATATAAGTGATCAAGTCATTGATACGGCTGTAGAAAAATTACATTTGTGGGTAAATATAAGTAGAGGATATATAAGATAAGGCCAGACATTATCCCATCTATATTTTTTTTGTATAACAATATATTTGTTTACTATCGGTCTAGTTTATAGAGATTTATAATCAATGGCCATTGGGGTTATTGATATATTAATAAAACATTTGTATAGTGTTATTTAGTTCCAGGCAAACACCACAGTGAAATATAACTGTTATATTATATAACTATATATCACAGCAAAACAGTCTTAGTTATGTCAATTAAAACAAATTCTGTCTGATGGAGAGGGGCGGAGGGGGAGTAAATGTAAGAATTCTGAAAGGCAAATTTTGATGCTAAGACTGGTTCACAGATTTACAAACAGCACATGATTGGGTGTAAACTTAACACTTCCTGTCTCTTAATGACAATGCTTTAGCAGACGTTTTTGGACCGTTGCTAACAGTGTAAGATCAGATCATCATTGGATGTTTTAGAAAAATTTCACTTCCTTTTAGTGTATTACATGGGATGACCCTTTAACACGGCTTATAAACTCTAAAGGGTGTAAATGCAATGTTAGTATACTTTTATAGTGTTTGTATAGTCATTGTTTATAATTAAGTCAGAGTAGTACTTAAACTAATGTTCTTTGTTACAGACGATTTTAAATTAGTGATAATTTTTAACATCAAAAATATATAGTGTTTTAATAATCCCCAACCAATTAGTTGCTCCTTAAAAAAACTGACAATTGTATTCCCCTATAAGTGATAATCTATTTATACAAATATAAAGGATGTTACAAAAGAGAGGAACGGCAGAGAAGACAGGTAGGGCAGGAAGGGAATCATATACCTCGATGGAAAAGGTGAGGCGAACAACAACTGCAGAAAACTGCACACACAGCAAAGAGCGGCTAACGTTATTCTTATAGAGACCCGAGATAGGGAGGCTTCGGGTCGGTATAAGATGTGCTCTCGAGACCCAGATGGGACCTTTGCAGAAGGGCACGGACAGAGAATGGCCAGCGGGAATATTACCCAGACAATGGAAAGTGCATCTGTGCGGGCTTTAACAGGACAGGGGACGGGTGAGGGGGAGGGTGTGGGTGTTATTTACACCCTGCAGCTCGGGAGTGGGGGTGTTAACCCTAGAGTCACAGCCATGTTGGGACCAGGGGAGCGAAAGTTTATTCCCGTAAGGCTGAGGTGGACCCATGGAAGTGCGCACGTTAATGCTGGCCGATTGCTTTCCGCACTTCCGGGAGCGTAGTTGCCATTTCTCCCAATGTTTCATTAATGGGAATGCACACAATAATCGGATCGCATGCAAGCCAAATTAATGGATCACACGCACGGTCGTCACACTAGTGTGGCCACATTATTGGGGCTGCACTAGTTGTGCACTTTGAAAACACAATGGATGCGCTTATAAGCGACTCAGTGTTGGCTTAGCCCTAACACTACTGTGAGGTGTGTCCAGGGATTCCACCACTGTCCGGTTTTTAAGTGTGTCATATTTTAGAAGGTTCATTTCCGGTGGTCCGGCGGGAATTCTTCATGGCATGAAAAACTCAAAATACTCACATGCCGTTGACACTTTGTTAATGGAGGAGCACTGTGCCCTTCTGTCTGTACCGTTTCCCCATGAAGCAGAGGGCAGGTCCTTCTTTTTTTAGCCAGAGGTGGAGCATGCAGCACGATGCTAAGGGTGGTGGGATGGGCCCAGTGCGTAATTACCGGCCCACGCGCCTGTGCGCCCGGGGAGCAGGTGGGTCCGGGGGTTAGGCGCCCGCACAAACAAGCCAGTTTTAACAAGCTTTGGTCACACGTATGAATGACACAACGCACGATCCAGCTGTTAAAAGACTGGACCGGAACGTCCGGAAACTGACCAGAAGTCTTGTTTCTACGCGCGATCAGCTGTTTAAACGGAGATTGCGGTGGAGGGCATCTGGAGAGTAGGAAGGGGTTCTCAATTCCGTGGGGGCCCCAGGCCCCTGCAAGTATGCCCCGGCTGGGGCCAGAAGTTTTGGGAAAAAAAAACGAGCAGATCCTGTGCTGCCACATTGAGTAATAAGGAGGCTCCTGAAGTCACTGCCTGCCAAGTGTCGAGAGTGGTAAAGCGTCTGTCAGACGGAGGTCGGGAGGGTTGGGTCTCTGGGATCGTTTTGTTACAGTGTGAAAGTGCACAGGCTCAGCTCTCCTATTCTTTCCTTCTTTGTTTCAAATATTATTATATTACCGATGGAGGGATTATTGTTTAGAGACTACAACTCCCAGCTTCTTGCAGAGGGTCTAAGGGAATACTGGGAGTGTAGTTTTAAACCATCTGGCCATCACGGGGGGTTGTGGCCTGTGTAGTGGGAAACTGTTCTGGTGACGTTATTTTTTTGGTTTGTACAGTGACTGGCTGAGCTGTACTTCTTTGTTCGTATCTAGTTATGGAAGTCAAATAAGAACCACATGTTAACAATTCTTATAGGAGGGTATACATATCTCCCATTTTGAAATGGTCTGATCTACGATCCTGACTTGGACCTGATGCACATGGGACCATGCCAACCATTTAATCTGCCAAACTGGCATACATTACATTGGTTAAAATCAAAAATGTTTGGTAAATTACAAGTGAAAAAAAAATGGTTTGCAGTGGCCTGTGACATCAAGTGCCATTTACTACTGGCCAATTTTCAAAACTATTTCTGATCATTAAGTCTGTGTGCCAATACCATTTTACTAGGGGCCTGTGGGTCCAACCATTTTTACTAGGTCTGGGTGTCAAACCATATGACTAGGGTCGGTTTGGGCCAACAATTATTATCCAGGGTCTGTGTCACAACCATTTTTACCAGGGTCCTGTTGTGCCAATCCATTTACCAGGGTCTGTGTGCAACCATTTTACCAGGGTCTGTGTGCTCAACAAGTTACCAGGATCATGTGACTAAGCATTTTACTAGGGGTTCTGGCTGTGGCAAGCATTTACCAGTCTGTTGGCCAACCATTTAATAGGTCTGGTGCCAACCATTTTACAGGGTCTGTGTGTCAAACTATATTACCAGTGATCCATGTACCGTAAGCATTTACCAGGGTCGTGTGTCAACTATTTTACCAGTGATCCGTTTGGTTCCTAAGCATTTGTACAGTGCTCCATGTACTAGCATTTTTGACAGGGTCTGTGTCTGGCAAGCATTTTACCAGTCTGGTGCCAACCATTCTACTAGGGTTGTGTGCCAACCCTTTACCAGGGATGTGTGTCAACTATTTTACCAGGAATCCGGATCCGTGTACTAAGCATTTTACCAGTCTGTGTGCCAATATTTTATCCAGTGATCCATGTTTATAAGGGTGGTATTCAATAAAAGTCTACCGTTTAAACCTAGGGCTATTTTGCCCCCAACCAATCAGATGTTAGATTTCCAAATGTTAATATTAAGTTCTGATTGGTTCGGGGCGAAAATGCATCCATTTTTAAACGATACGAACTTTATGAATCTCCCTGTAAGCATTTTCCCAGGGTCTGCTTTTGTGGCAAGATTTTACCAGTCTTGTTTGCCAAATATTTTACTAGGGTCTGTGTGGCAAGCATTGTACCAGTGAGGTTGCCAAACTATTTTACCAGGATCTCTATGGTACCAAGTATTTTTTACAGGGTCTGTGTGGCAAGCATTTTACCAGTCTGTTTGCCAACTATTTTACTAGGGTCTGTGTGGCAAGCATTTTACCAGTCTGTGTGCCAACTATTTTACCAGTGATCCATGTACCAAGTATTTTACCAGGGTCTGTGTGGCAAGCATTTTACCAGTCTGTGTGCCAACTAATTTACCAGTGTGAGGGAGACACCTGGTTAACATTGACCTACAGCTGCAGGTTTTGTGTTAAATATATGAAAAATGTCATTTTACTGTCCCATTGTTATGCTTAGGTTGATTTTTTGATAACGTTGATGATTCAGTATCATATGATATGCTCAGCTCTTGTTTTCCTACTCAGCTTCTGCAAAACATAGATATCATATGCTTAGCTCTGCTAGATGTAACGGAACAGAGGAACCTGGTGCATGTGACTCCTGGAGAAGCTACAATGCCCTAAATAAGCAAATATTATGACCTATGCCACACTAATTGTGCCAATCAACACCCCCACCAAACCTATATAACCCTTTGTGACTAACAATAAAGAAGAAGAAGCATTTTTGCATACTGAACAGCTCGTGTCAGTGAGGTTCTTTCTAGTTTCTTCCCAGTCTAGACTGATACACCAATCGATAACTAATTAGTATGGGAACAGATAATTCTCGGACCTGGTTCGGTCCCTATCACCAGTGATATGTGAACTAACAGGGAGATTCAATAACAGTTCTTATCGTTTAAAATGGTGCTAATTTTGCCCCAACCAATCAGATCTTATGTAACATTTGAAAGCTAACATCTGATTGGTTGGGGCAAAATTAGCCCCATCTTAAACGATAAGAACTGTTATTGAATCTCCCTGTAAGTATTTTACCAGGGTCTGTGTGGCAAGCATTTTACAAGTTTGTGTGCCAACTTTTACCAGTGGTCCAGTTACTAAGCATTTTTACTATTGTCGGTTTGTGTTATTAAAAAGAGTGAGTGCCTTAAAAAATGTTAATGATGAATTTGAATTTTTTTGTGAGAATAAAGTTGGTTTGTGTATTGTTGTCTCTGCTCAACAATATAAAATGTTAACAGTGGTATTTAAAATGGGCGTTACCTCAAAGTAGGCGTTCCCTCAAAAAGTGGGCATTACCTCTAAATGTGGGTGTGGTTTTGGAAAAGTGGGTGTGGTCAAAAAAATTGCAGTGCTTGCGCTTTATTCAAAATCTGGAAACCCTAGTCCCGGGGATTTTATTCTTTGTATACTGTATTTATTACAAGATTAATATTAATGGGTTTATTTAATAAGAGGTACAAACATCTACCTGTGTTATTAACTGAGTAACCGATCACAGATATTTTTCTACCAGTCTATCCTAGTTACATAATATAATTATTATTATGGATTTATATAGTGTTGCACTTAACAATTATATAATCAAGTAGATTGGCAGTGGAGTTTGATTAGCAGGTTAGGACCATGTTGGGTCAGTGGGAGGAGTAGTAACTTCTGATTGGTTACTGTAGATTAATAAAACATCCTAGAGTTCACCATCTGATATAATGATATAAAGTTATTATACATACAAACCTATAGATTTCCAATTCGCCTTTATTTTACAACAATGACAGTAGTGTCAACTTATCCTAACAGCTAAATGGCAGGTAGATTTAATGTATAATTATACACACAGCACAGAAAGAGATCAGTCTAACACACTTTGTGTAGTGATTCCAACCTCCATGTGTATTACAGATTTTATTGGAAACAGTAGAAAAACTACACCTTCTGTTCCTTAATTAATAGAAACAGACTGGTAATAAGGGAAATAACTGTTATCTATGTATCTGCTGTAATGTGTTATATTGGATGTGGTTCGGTCATATAACACATGTCTCTGTGTCATTTAATTCCAGAGGAGCTTAACATAATCCCACCCCAAGGACCTAAATGGGTATCTCAGAGGAATCTTGACCCATGATGGGGTAAACAAGGATACAACCATCTGAATGAGAAATCCTGAATCTCACAGCTGGAGAATTATCCACTGCTTACTGGGGATGGAGGGCTCTGTGGAGTTGGTTGCAGGGGGTGGTGGATTATTTGTGAAAGTTCTCCTACTGTCCATAGATTTGAATGTTTATTTCCTCTTGGGCAGTGGCTCCTATTAGCTATGGGCCCCTTCCTGTACAGAGATTTCTCTCTCCCTCCCCTCCCAATCCCAGGACTACTGTTATGAAGAAGTCTGGTGAGGGCCGTCCCACAGAGCTGCACTGACTGTATGTTGGAAGGATCCATGCAGGCCTCCATCCCCCACTGGTCCCATCCGTCGCTCGCTATTCGTCATCAGAAGGAAATGCCAAGAAGATCTGGAACGCTCAGTCTCCAACATCATCCACCTGCTGACTGGAGGTGGGTGTGTCCCATCCGTGATTGGTTAGTAACAGTAGATGATAATCTCTCTCTTCTGGGTGGTGACGTAAATATGTTGTTCAGGTTGCATAAGGTGTGAGGATGTTTCCAATCTATTTCTCCATGGAGGAGTGGTAGTATTTAAAGGAAAACAGACCCTTAACGATGGACAGAGCATAAAGAAGACTCACCGGCAAATCCATCCGCTGGGTGAGTAATGTGCCAATAATGGTGTAATAGTCCTAACCTATGGTATAAATTTATTGGAGCATACAGGTACCCAGTACCTCCCCTTTATTTCACTTTGATATGATATGAGTTTTACTCTGATGCTCTAATTCTCCTTCAAAGCACTTTATTGGACCCTCTGCAAAAGTCATCAGAAAGTATAAAGGGTTTTAGGCTGATAAATGAATTTGAGTTATTGTAGGATTTATTTCAACCAACATCTTCCGTTAGTTTTTTACAATACATTGTACATCACATTTAATATTGAGCATTTGCCTGGAGAAACCCACTAAGCACGGGCATAACGTACAAACTCCTTGTCAGATGTGTCCAAATGGTGGAATCGAACTCGGGACTTCAGTGTTGCCAGATTCCAAAACAGACATAAAGTCAATATTCTTACATTTTTTAAAAAATGACAGAAATCTTTTTCGGGGCAAAACGAATATCACCGAGGCTGTTGGTGAACCTTGCATTGCGCTGCCGGAGCATTGGAAACTACACACCACCATTAGTTTGGCTGCAGTGGGAACTAGTTCTCTATGCTGGTCCAATGACATAAATGGCCTTGTCTCAATCCTCATCCCCTGTATGTCCGTGGTCACAAGTTACATGGACTGATCTCCAATATCCTCCTACATATATTCACCCCTTTCATCCCTTTGTATTGCTGCTATGTTAAGGTTGAGAGTAGCCTTTACAATAATGTGGTGTGGGTAAATTTTTGTGGGTGTGCCCAATTGTACTACTAAAGGTGGCCATACATTAGCATTCCACAACTTGTTCCCCAACTACCAGACCATACCGTATAATCTCGTAGTATAAGTCGAGGTTTTTAGGCTTTATAGAAAGCTTAACAAATCCTAACCTCGACTTATACTCGAGTCACTAACCTGAATCCTTCAGCCGACTCGCGTCCTCTCTCTTCCGCTCCCACGGTGCTGTGTCTGAGTCATACTCAGCCCGGTCTACCCAGCACCGAGTAGTACGTCAGGTATGCCTGGAACTTGTGGATGCGTAAGAATATGGAGAAGCCGATGGCTGAAGATGTTCGTATTAAGTGATTTAGATAGTATCAGTCCGATTAACCTTAAAGCGGTCCTCTCCTCCACTGGGGGTGCTCTGGGTGGGATGGGGATGGTGCTGCTTGCCACAAATGCACTAAAGCATCGAGAGTTGTAGTTTCCAAACATCTTGAGGGCAGGAATTGGGGGTGTAGTGTTTTAAATCCTGCTCCATTTAAAAGTCAACTAATGCCTTAAACAATACAGAATAATGGAGAATGGTATCTTTGTTTCTCTGACTTATCTGTCTTGGTTTTGAGGCTTAGTTGCCCTTTAAAATGGACACAAATTCCCATACGTTAGTCCTATTAACTGTAGTATAGTCCCATCTGGATTGAGTGGGCTATACTGTATGGGGAATTCGCTGTTCATTTTGAGGGCACTAACAGCCTCACACATACCAATCAGTGAGGCAGTTGTGGGTCCTATTTTCTTCTAACCCTCGACTTCACTCGAGCGTCATGTTTACTCCTTTTTCGGTAAAAACTAGCTACATCGATTATACTATGGGTCGACTTACTCAATATATACGTAATGAAAGTAATCTGTAATACCTTCCACATACATATTGATGTTTCCACTTGCATAAGTAATACCTGGATTATTGGGCTCACTTAATTCAGATGGGTTAGCCTGATACCCTTGCATCCTGATGTCCTGAGTTCAATCTCACCATTGGGACACATCTACAGGAGTTTCTGTTTTCAATATGCTCCCCGTGCTGTGTGTGGTTTCCTCCGGGCCACTCTCCGGTTTTCCCCCACAATCTAAAGATTATACTGATAGGTTGTATGTGTCCCAATTATAGGGCTTTTAGATTGTAGCGATTGTAAAGCGATACGGAAGATGTTGGCGCTATATAAATTACCTATAATAATATTTATTTATTTAACGTTGCCGATCTATAAAAGATCAGAATGTATTTTTCCATGTTGTATCATTTCAGATTTGTGACTATGAGATCCAGTGATACTAACGCCATAATCGTTAACAAATTTGTGCTGTTGAGAATAAACCAAGTGAGATTGTGATGAGGACCAGAAAAAATTCCCAATGTGTGACATTTCTCCAACTGATAAAAACTGTAACCAGCTGTTCAAATGTATTAAGAGAGATGAATCATGGGAATGGGAATTTCATGATTGTACCAATAATCCACTTACAGAACAGATACAGGGAACAGATCCATCACTGACCATGGGATCCAACCAAATAACAGCTTGTTCAGATAATTATATATCACCAATGTATTAATAAAAGGAGATGGAATCTGGGAAGGACCAAGAAGTTCAGACAAAAAAAGCAATTTAGTTTTGAATGTGGTAAAATCAACATTACTCAATCAGAGAACTCACACAAGAGACCAACCATTTCTCTGTTCTGAATGTGGGAAATGTTTTTTGTCAAATCTAACTTAAGCCTCACATCAAGAACCCACAGGGAGAAAAACCTCTCTCTGTTCTGAGTGGTGGGAATGTTTTTGCCCAAAACAAGCGGCCTTAAAAATACATCCAGAGAGTCCTATCCTGGGAAAAAAAATTCTCTGTATAATATTGGGAAAAGCTTTTAAAGCAATTCGATCGTATAGCATAAGTATGTTCACAAACAGAAAGTACACCGTTTTCAGGTTTTCTGATGTGAGAAATGTTTTTAAACCATGCCCCACCTTATTACAACACATCACAGAACTCACACCAGGAGAGAACCCATCTTTCTTGTTCTGAAATTGGAAATGTTTTTACACGAAAATGTCCCACTTAAATAAGTAATGAAATGATTCACAAACCGACGAGAAACCATTCCTTGTTCTGTGATGGAAAAGTTTTGCCAAAAATGCGACTTCAATCGCATCAAAAAACCTCACACTGAACAAATTAAACTTTTTCTTGTCCTTCATTGGGGAATGTTGTTTTCAATGTAAGGTGCTCATCAGATATATTCACAATACACAGGAAACTTTCTGCACATTGCTGGATCCCTCATTGGGTGCAGAACCATTCTCTTGTCATTTATTTATGATGTTTCAGACCAGTTATTCTAAGGGTAATACTACCTCCTCCAAATCAATCAGACATATAAAACCTTTCCTTTGATTGGCCCAAAAATTGTACATTTCCCGATGTAACTAGATCGTAATACCGATCGTATTATAGACTCAGGAAATTACTTTCTGTGACCGGTATATACTCGAGTATAACCGAGGTTTTCAGGCTTTAATAAAAGCCTGAAAATCTCTACCTCGGTTTATACTCGAGTCAAAGTTTCCCTACTTGTCCGGTCGGCCCGGCGATCCCATCTCTCGCAAACACAGCCTCTCTTCGCGCATTCCGGAGCACTGTCACGACCACCCCACGCCGCGGCCGGCAAAGTGAGAGGCCCGGTAGTGACATCACCGGATGCGCAAGAGGCTGTGGAGCGAGGATGCAGATCGCGCGGCCCCGGACAGGTAAGGGAAACATTTCTTTATATACACAGGACGACCCTTAAGTGGCAAATACCTCACAAATAGGAGTAAAACCTTCTTTTATTTTGTGCATACTGTATGGCCAAATATAGAAGGATTTACCCCTATTTGCAGTATTTTGCCAACCTTAAGATTTTGAAAACTACAACTCCCCAGCATGCTTCTATATTGGTAGTAATTTGTAGTTTTCAAACTCTTAATTGGGCAAATACTTGCAAATAGGAGTAAATCCTGCCTATATTTGTGCATACAGTATGCACAAATAAGAAGGATATTACTCTTCTTTGTAAGTATTTGCAACTTAGGATTTTGAAAACTACAACTCCCACAATAAAGGCATGCTGGGAGTTGTAGTTTCCAACATCTTAGTGTCCAATAATACACCCCTCGGTTTATCTCGAGTCAGTGTGGTTTTCCTCCTTTCCTCCCCTGCCTCCTTTTTACTAAACTAGTACCGCTGTGTGTTTATATCCTCGTGACGGTTTATAATCCTCGAGTATATAACGGTAATTTAACAATTGTAGTATTTTCTGATGTTCCAATTTAAATGTAATGTCTAAAAAGTATTGTTCCCAACAGAACAAGTCAGAGACAACCACGTGGACAATCCATTAAGACGGGAAAAACGTTTTTGCACTGTGAGAATGGTAAAACTATGGAATTTGTCTTCCATTGGACGTGGGATGGCAGGTAATAGAATAGTTATATAAAGAACGCTGGATGAGTTTCTGACACAAGGAATGTTTAAAGTTTACTGGTATTGATACATAAAGTAGAGTTGATCCAGGAGAAATTTTCCGATTGCCACTTTTATTTCATAAAGTTTGGTGGGGTTTTTTTGCCTTCCTCTGGATCACTTAGGCAGGAAATGAGGATATTGCCGAGTAAGGTTGGACTGGCAGTGGGGTATACTAGCTGGCCTGCGATGGGTCAGTAGAGGGAGAAGTGGTCCAATTGTCACCTTACAGTCTAGAGCGATGGGGATGAACATAAGTGACAGATCAGTATCTGTAACTAATGTTGTCATGGTATAACTAGTCGGTTGTGATGGTTCAGTAAGAGGGCTAGAAGTTTCCAGGTCCCAGATTTAAACCTAAGTCTATAGAGATGGGGATGAGAACATAAGGTGAAGCGATCAGTATCCTGTACAAGTTGTCAGTGGATTAAACTAGTCATCTGTGCTGGGTCAGTAAGAGGGGTAAATTTGTCTAGGTCCCGATTGGTAACCTTACGTCTCAGAGGAGATGGGAAAATGAGACATAAAGGAATCATATCAGTAGATGTAACTAAGTTTGTCATGGAGTATAACTTAGTCGTCTGTGATGGGGTCAGTCAGAGTGGAGAAGTGTCCATGTCCAGATTGTAACCCTTACCTCTAGATGAGAATGGGGATGAGGCATCAATGTGAAGCAGATCATTATTCTTTAACTAAGTTTGTTCATGGATTATAACTAGTCGGTCTGTGATGGGTCAGTAAGAGGGATAGAAAGTGTCCAGGTCAAGCTTGCAACGCTTACAGTCTAAGGAGATGGGGATGAGACATAAGGTGAGCAGATCATATCTGTAACTAGTTGTCAGTGGATTATAACTGTCCAGTCTGTGATGTGGTCCAGTAGAGGGGTAGAAGTGTCCAGGCCAGATTGTACTTAACGCTAGAAGGAGATGGGATGAGACAAAAGTTAGCAGATCAGTATCTGTAACTAAGTTGTTCAGTGGATTATAACTAGTCGGTCTGTGAGGGTCAGTAGAGGGGTAGAAGTGTCATGCCAGATTGAACCTTACGTCTAGAGGAGATGGGATGAAGACATAAGGTGACAGATAAGTATCATGTAACTAGTTGTCATGGATTTAACGAGTATTCTGTGATGGTCAGTAGAGGGTGTAGAAGTGTCCAGGTCCATTGTAACCTTACAGTCTAGAGGAGATGGGGATGAATTACATAAGGTGACAGTCATTATCTGTACTAAGTTGTCGTGGATATAACGAGTCGGAGGTCTGTGATGGGTCAGTATAGGGCTAAAAGTTTCCGGATCCGATTGTAACCTTACAGTCTAGCGGAGATGGGGATGAGACTAAGGTGAAGCAGATCAGTATCTGTAACTAAGTTGGTCAGTGGTTATAACTAGTCCAATCTGTGATGGGTCATAGAAAGGTGTCGAAGGTTCCCGGTCCAGATTGTAACCTTACAGTCTAGAGGAGATGGGAATGAGACAAAAGTGAAGCATATCAGTACTGTAACTAAGTTGCATGGAGTATACTAGTCGGTCTGTGATGGTCAGATAAGAGTGGTAGAAGTGTCCAGGTCCAGATGTAACCTTACAGTCTAGAGGAGATGGGAATTAATGCATAGAGGTGAAGCAGATCAGTATCTGTAACTAAGTTTCAGTGGATTATAACTCGTCCGGTCCTGTGATGGGTCGTAGAAGGGATGACCGTGTTCCCAGGTCCAGATTGCAACCTTACAGTCTAAGAGGAGATGGGGAGGAAGACATAAGGGAAGCAGATCAATTATCGTAACTAAGTTGTCATTTTGGATTTAACTAGTCGTCCTGTTGATGGTCCAGTAAGAGGGGTAGAGTGTCCAGGTCCATATTGTAACCTTACAGTCCTAGAGAGATGGGGATGAGACAAAGTGAAGCAGATCATAATCTGTACTACTGTCATTGAGTATAACTATTCGGAATCTGTGATGGGTCAGTAAGAGGGGTAGAGGTGTCCAGGGGTCCGATTGAACCTTACAGTCTAGAGGAGATGGGGAGACGACATAAGGTGACGATACAGTAGCTGTAACAAGTTGTTCCAGTGGGTTATAACTAGTCGGGTCTGGTGATGGTCCAGTAAGAGGGGTAGAAGTGTCCAGGTCCAGATTGTAAACTTACAGTCTAGAGGAGATGGGGACATAAATAACATAAGGTGACAGATCATTATCTGTAACTAATTGTCCAGTGGATTATACTAGTCGGTCCTGTGATGGGTCAGTAAGAGGGGTAGAAGTGTCCAGTCCAGATTTGTAACCTTACAGTCTAGAGGATTGGGGATGAGACTAAGGTGACAGATCAGTAATCTGTAACAGTTGTCAGTGGATGTACCCTAGTCGGTCTGTGATTGGTCAGTAAGAGGGGTATAAGTGTCCATGGTCCAGATTTGTAAAACTTAACAGCTAGAGGAGATGGGGATGAGACATACGGTGACTAGATCAGTTCGGTAACTAATTTTTCAGTGGATATAACTAGTTCGATCTGTGATGGGTCTTAAGAGGGGGTAGAATGGTCCAGGTCCAGATTGTCAACCTTAACAGTCTAGAGGAGTGGGGATGAGACATAAAGTGACAGACAGTCATCTGTATAAAAGTTGTCAGTGGATTATAACTAAGTCGGTCTGTGATGGGTCATACATAGGGGTAGAATTGTCCATGTCCATTTAACCTTACAGTCTAAGGAATGGGGATGAGACAGAAGGTGCCAATCATTATCTGTAACTAAGTTGTTAGTGGATATAACGAGTCGGTCTGTGGGATGGTTCCAGTAAGATGGGTAAGAAGTGTCAAGTCCAGATTGTAGACCTTACAGTCCTAGAGGAAAAAAAGATGGGGATGGAGACATAGAGAGTGACAGTCAGTATCTGTCTAAGTTTGTCAAGTGGATTTATAACTGTCGGTCTGTGATGGGTCATTAAGAAGGTGTAGAAGTGTCCCAGCCAGATGGTACTTACACAGTGTAGATGAGAGGGGATGAACTAAGGTGACAGATCAGTATCTGTAACTAAGTTGTTCAGTGATTATAACTAGTCGGTCTGTGATGGGTCCGTACGAAGGGGTAGAAGTGGTCCCAGGTCCCCAGATTGTAAAACCTACAGTCTAGAGGAGATGGGGATGAGACATAAGGTGAAGATCATTATCCTGTAACTAGTTGTCAGTGGATTATAACATAGTCTGTCCTGTGATAAGTCAGTAAGAGGGGTAAAGTGTCCAGGTCCAGATGTAACCTTACAGTCTAGAGGAGAGGGGATGAGACATAAGTGACAGATCCGTATCTGTAAACTAATTGTCATGGATTATAAACCCCTAGTCGGAATCTGTGATGGGTCAGTAAGAGGGTAAAGTGTCCATGTCCCGATTTGTAACCTTACAGTCTAGAGGAGATGGGGATGAGACATAAGGTGAACAGATCAGTATCTGTAACTAGTTGTCAGTGGATTATAACAGTTTCTGGATCCTGTGATGGGTCCAGTAAGAGGGTAGAAGTGATCCAGTTCCAGATTGTAACATTCAGTCTAGAGGAATGGGGATGCTACATAAGGTGACAGATCATATCTATAACAAGTTTTTTCAGTGATTATAACTATCTGTCCTGTGATGGGTCAGTAAGAGGGGTAGAAGTTTCCAGTTCCCCTGAGTGTAACCTTACAGTCTAGAGGAGATGGGGATGAGACATAAGGTTACAGCATTATCTGTAACAAGTTGTCAGTGGATATAACTTGTCGGCTGATGATGGGTCAGTAAAGGGTATAAGTGTCCAGGTCCAGATTGTGTAACCTTCCATTCTAGAGGAGAGGGGAGGAGACATAGGTGACAGATCAGTATCGTAACTGTTTTCAGTGGATTATCCCTAGTCGGTCTTGATGGTCAGTCAGAGGGTGGTCAGAAAGTGTGTATGACTTGGTAGAATGGGTTACTGCTGGTATTGTTCTTACAAGGACCAATAAAATCCCATCCACCTGGAACAGTCCTATTGGTTTATATTACGATCAGTGAAGCCTGGACCAGATCTCTTTTTTCCAGACAATGTTGGGGCCAAACCGGTATCTGGATTCCTCTTCAGCTGGGGTCTGTTGGGGTACTTTAGAGGGGGTCATTTTTAGGACAGTCATACATGTAAAATAATATATTTTTGGTATTGGAATTTGTAAGCTAAAAACACTATTAGTTTTATGAATGGAACAGAAGGCCCTGCAATATGAAATACCCACATGGAGCCATTATTATTTTCCCTTGCCAGGCAAGTTTTCATTAATATTTGGGGAAATATGATTACAACCAGCTGTTTGGTTTTTTTTAAATTTGGGGGAGGAATTGATAATTAATACAGATCGTATCTGTGATCAATATCCATGAACACTGTACTATCTACATTTTAATAATGAATCTGCACTAACTGAGGGGGACTGAATGCTTTTGGCTAGTCGTAAATCTGACATTCCTAACATGATGCATAGCCAGGAGGAGGGGGTGGTTCATCATGGTTTAAAATCATTGTAGCCCTATCACTTTTGTCATACTGAGGGGACATGCTAAAAACGTGTGTAATGGGACCGGATGTTTCTCTTCCTGCCCCGGATACAGGACTTCTTCTAGTGAGTGGGCCTCGGTGAATATTTTTATCCTTTTTTATTTTCTATAAGAACTGTTGACCTATTGTAGGTCCTTTTATTATAACACCCTTTATTTATTTTGTATTATATGCACTGTCCACTTATTGGAATCATTAAATCTACAATTTAGAATAAGTTTTGTTCTTTGATGCTTCTAAAACAAACTCAGTTAGCCTCTGATAAGTTTATATGTAGATTGAGTGTTTTCAGGGTACATGCTAATTAACTGCGTGTGAATGACTGATGCGAATTAACCATTAGTTGCTGGAGTGAATGGTGTAGTTGTTTACCATGTAGCTGCCAGGACAGGGTGTGGCCATAGGCAGTGAGAGGTCCAAGAGTGTTTTTGGGTCGTCTTTTAGGCCGGTAACTTAAAGTGTGGCAGCGAGTACCGATTGATTGGTCAGATCCTTGCCGCAGCGAACTGGGCGTTCATGGAACGATGGATGGGGAAGTGTCCAGATGGGGATGAGACATAATGTTGACAGCTCAGGGTATCTGGTAACTAAGAATTTGTTACAGTGGATTATCACTAGTCGTCTTGTGATGGGCAGTATAGGGGTTAGAAGTTCAGTCCATATTGTAACCTTACAGTCTAGAGGATATGGGGATTGAGACATAGGTGACAGATCAGATCTGTAACTAATTTGTCCGTGGATTATAAACTAGTCGGTCTGGTGATGGGTCAGTAGAGGGGTGAAAGTGTCCAGGCAGGTCCAATTTTAAAACCTTACATCTAGAGGATGAGATTGGGATGACGGGACATAAGGTGACAGATC
The DNA here is from genome assembly GCA_019447015.1 of Hymenochirus boettgeri. Classification (NCBI taxonomy): domain Eukaryota; kingdom Metazoa; phylum Chordata; class Amphibia; order Anura; family Pipidae; genus Hymenochirus; species Hymenochirus boettgeri. The sequence continues at coordinate 465,414 of JAACNH010000074.1, forward strand.
CGGTAGCCTGTAACTAAGTTGTCATTTGATATAACTATTCTATTCGGTCTGTGATAGGTCGTAGAGGGGTAGAAGGTCCAGGGTCCAGATTGTAACCCTTTACAGTCTCGAGGAGATGGGGATGATACATAAGGTGACAGATCAGTATCTGTAACAATGTGGTTGTCAGTGGATTTGGGTTAACTAGTCGGTCCGTGATGGTCGAAAGAGGGGTAAAAGGTGGGTCCCGATCCAGATTGTGTACCTACAGCCGAGGAGGAGAGGGAGGCAGACAGAAGGGGGAAGCTCAGAGGGTGAGCGGGACGAAGGTCAGGGGAGAGATCGAGGCGTCGGGGGATGGGGCAGGAAGAGGGAGAATGGCCAGGGCCAAGTTGGAACCGTACAGCTAGAGGGAGAGGGTGTGGGATAGGGGGGGATGGAGTGACTCGCAGATGTGACAGATCGTATGCGGTACGGGGTAAGTGGTGATGTCGCGCGGGCGGGATTAGTAACGAGGGGGGCGGTGATGGTGGGTCAGAAGGGAAGGTGGGGGGGAGCAAGTTCCTGGGGGAGGGGCTCACGGTGGTGAGACCGGTACAGGTATCGTAGGGCATGGGGAAATGGGGGATTAGACATACGGGTTGACATAGCGGATCGTGTAACTAGAGTTGTGCGCAGGTTTGGATGGTCCTGATGAGGGTGCGGGGGTGGGGGGGGGGGGGGGCTGTGGGGGGGGGGGAGACAGGGGAGAAGGGGGGGGGGGGGGGCTGGGAGATAAGGGGCGTAGAGTAGGGGGGTGAGAAGTGTTCCCAGGGCCAGATGTGGAACCGGTTAGGCAGGTCTAGAGGAGGGAGGGGATGAGACATAAGGGTGGAGCGGAGGCAGAGTTGGGAACTACAGGAGGGTCAGTGGTGGGGATTGTAGACTAGTGCGGGGCCAGTCTTGAGGGGGGCCGAGAAGAGGGTAGAAGTGGGGCCAGAATCAGATTGTCACCGTGACGGTCGCTAGAGGAGGGATGGGATGAGGACAGAGAGGTGGACCGATCAGAATCGGACTGCTGAGTTGCAGGGGGGATTTACGTAGCGACAAGGGTCTTGAGGGGTCAGTAGAGGGGGAAGAAGTGCCAGGTGCGGGCATGCAGGTTAACCTGAAAACCCCGGCGAGGGAGAAGGCGGATAGAGCATACGGTGACAATCAGATCTGAACTAAGTGGCAGGGGGTCAAATAGAACTGGTCGGTCTAGATGGGGTTTTTTGTCCAGTAAGAGGGGTAAAGTGGGGCCAGTCCAGATTTGAAACCGACGTCCTAGGGACGGAAATGGGGATGAGGTACGTATAAGGTGACAATCAGTCATGCATTGTAACGAGCGGTTGTCACAGTGGGAGTTAAAACTTGGTTGGAAGAGAGTCTGATAGATGTACATAGGGAGAAAAAGGGAGGGACAGGGAATATTACAACGAAATGAGAGTGGCAAAAAAGGTAATGTAACCTTGCCTGAGATATATTTGATGTTGTGTTGAAGATTGAAGTAGATGGTTGAGTGACTTAGATAACTGAAGTAAAGACGGCGGTGGGCTGGGTAGGTAGCGCGAAAGCGCAGAGGCAGCATGAGGAAGGTTAGTCCTGCATAGTATGGGTGGTAGGGAAGGATGGTGATATAGAGGGATTGAATTATAAGATCATTAGCAGCACGGAGGCGGCATGTTACGCCTGGGTAGTATCTACTAAAACGATACTAGGTCCTATGCGCAATTCCAAGATTCTCTGGCTAATGGTGAACTGAGCAGTCCAGTCACCACCCAGGGTTGAGAGTATGTGCTAGGGGTCAAGTCCCAGACGTTAAGAATACAGCTAAGAGCTCTATTTGCTCGACAAGCGGAGAGAGCCTCATAGGACTCACGTAATATTGGGCTGCTATAATATCTCTGTAACCCACTCATCGAGTGAAGCGATCAGAGATTCAGAGGCTGGCAGCGTGCTGGGTCTCTGGTGCGTGAGAGTCGCGTATGAGGGTCACTAAGTTAAGGTCCCCTTGCAAATACGGAAATGACAGATCGGGATGGTAAGGCAAGGTCCGTAACTTCCCGGGCTTTCATCAATTATTAAGGAATAGTACGTTATAGTGAACATTGAACTATTCCCTTTAAACTCTTGCATCTTCGCTGCCGCCCCCCGAGTATGTTACTTTCTAACTCTGTAGATTTCCTTCACCCGCTAAAGTCTCGCTCATCGAGAAAAGCCTAGCATCTACGGGGAGAGTAGTGGAGGACTTAAGCGCGGGGATAAGAGCAGACGAGCTCTCAACGTCCGATCCTCATCCGGCTCGTCGTCTGGCTATGGTAGTGGGGCGACCTCAGATATCTTTCAGACCATGTAGCTCCGCGGGTGCATTGGACAAGGCACATCCAGCCATGAATGAAACAAGAAGGGGATAGGGTTGTATTCCAGGATAACATAGCGGACAATCAGAAGAAGAGCCGATACCCACAGAACCGTGACTCTGTGAGATTCTTACGGACATGACCAAAAATCGGTAGACAGTTGTGGGCCGACCGCGCGCTGCCTTCAAGCGCACGTGTCGTGTCGGTAACTGGTGACATGAGACCGGAGCGTGTCTTAGGGCGTAGCACCCTTGGGTATTTCCAATCGGGTTGGTTTGCTAGGGTGGTGTATATACAGTGAGGTGGATCCTGCGTCCCGAGAATGAGGTACTAGAACATGCAGGCAACTGCAGGAGGGTGTACGTCAGCGGCGACAAGAATCACCGGGAAAGTGACCGGGTCTGGGAACACACGCCCAGTAAACGACACGTTTTTGACAGTTGCAAAAAAATGGGGTCGCTGCGCGCAGAGCCAACAACACATCTGGGGGGGGTTTAAAAACTCGCAATGACGATCCAGCTACGAGACCCGGCATAAAACGGATCAAGCGGCGGGAAGAAACACGCGGGGACGCAAAGAGGGGACCAGGCAATGGCTTTGTGGGATCCCATTTGTGGGTTACCCTAAAGTGGGTGTGGCTTTGAAAAACTAGGCATCGCAGTGTGTGTGCCATAGACACAACTTGTTATTTAGCGTGATTTTGTCATAATGGACTAGAAATGGGAGGTAAACGTGGCAGGGGGATCCACGCCAGTGGGAGCCTACTTCCCCGGGATTTACATAGTCAACTGTATGTTTATGTATGTACGTACTGTTGTGTGTATGTAGGTTTTGTGTGGTTTTCAATCGTACTTCTTTTTGTTATGTTTGTTGCTCGTGATAGGCGATAGAGCTTGAACCAGTCCTTAGCAACACATGTAGTCCAATGTCATGTGACCCTCACCAATTCCTCTTGCTTGTGGTTCCGCCGAGTCCAAGATTGCGATGTACACGTGGCCAATCCAGATAAGTATTTTGTGCTAGGGGGTTGGGACCAGGGGCAGCGAATACATCGGAGTGGAGATTACAGTTTCACAAAAGAAAGAGGGGGGAAAAAAAAAAAAAAAAAAGGCAAGTCCCTAGGGAACAAAAAGTATACAGCAGGAAGGCAGCTAATAACGTTTATTTTTAACTTAAAGTGCCATTATACCGGTTTGTTTTTAAATTGACCATAACTGGAACTTTAATTCTTCTTCTAACTAACCAACCCACTGTAATCATTAGTTTGTTGATCTGCCCCCAATTTGCTTTATACTCCAACCAAATCTGAAGTTTGTGGGAAAAAGTCAGGTCAGATGGCAGTGGGCGAGTGGTTAAAAAAGAGGAGGGATAGGCTCTAAACAAAATGTTTGCTGGATTGTAGGTATCGCACACACGCAAATCCGTAAGTGCTACAGAAAATGCTATAGAAAATCCCAGTAATACGGGGTCATTACAGATCTATTACTTAGTTAGTGATTCCATATTGGTGTATAACATCTGTGATAGAAAATAGCTCTGTACAGAGAGACGGTGGAATACTGGGTCAGTTACAGATCTATTACTTATCAGGGATTCCCATATTGTGTATAGACATCTGTAGAGAAAATACTCCTGTACATAGAACAGGGATCCTGGGTCAGTTACCGAATCTATTCCTATCAGGGATTCCATATCGGTGTATGACATCTGTAGAGGGGGGAAAATACTCTGTCCTAGCGGACGCCGTGAATACTGGTCGTTTGCAGGGCGGGAACTGCTCATTACTGTAATGCGTGGATTTGACCATACTTTTTCTTAGACATCTGTATAGAATACTCTGATCAATAGAGCGGGGAATACGGTCCGTTCAGAATCTATTACTGTAGCAGGGATCCCTATCGGTGTATAGGACATCTTATAGAAAATACTCTGTACATAGAGACGGTGATTACTGGGGTCAGTTACAGAATCTATTACTTATCCGGGATTCCATAGGTTGTGTTCAGAATTGTGACCTCTGTCATAGAACAATACTCTGTAACAGAATCTTAATTAGTGTGCCACCAAACCACCAAATATTACCCCACACCACACATCTATTTTTCAAGGCTACTCCTCACCTTAACAATAGCAGCAATACTAAAAGGGATTAAAGGGTTATATGAGATCAGTCCATGTTAACCTTGGTACCATGACAATAAAGGTATTAAGGATGACAATGCGCATTTTATGTCATTGTTCAGACCACCTAGTGACTATTTCCTCAACTCCGCATCAAACTAATGGTGGGTGTGTAGTCTTCCAGTGTGCTCTGATGGCCAATGGAATGATTTCACCAACCGCCTCAGGGGATCATTCAGTTTGCCCCCGAAAAAAGATTCTGTCATTTTAAAAAAGTAAGATATTGACTTTTATGTCTTTATTTGGAATCCTTGCAACAACGAAGTTCCGAGTTCGATTCCACCCTTGACCATCTGCAGAGTTGTGTACGTATCTGCCCGTACTTTACGTGGGTTTCCTCCAGGGAGCAATTCAGTCAATAAATGTGAATGTAACACATGTAATTGTAACACTACGGAGGATGTTGGTGCTAAATATCCTAAATCTCTAATTCTTTCTCACTAAAACCCTTTATACTTTTCTGATGAAAACAATTTTTGCAGAGGGTCCCATAAGATCTTAAGGAGAATTGAGCATCAGAGTAAAATCTATCAATATCCAAATTGAAATACAGTGCGGGGACTGGGTACCCTGTAATCTCCAATAAATAATACCATGGTTGTTGATATTACATCATTATTGTGAACATTACTACCCCAGTGGGTGGACGGTCCGTGAGTTCTCCTTATCTCTTCCATGTAAAGGGTCTTGTTTGCCTTTACCTCTCCACTCCTCCATGGCGAAACGATGGAACATCCTCACACTTATAGGCAACCTGAACACAAAAACACACATGTTATAAGTCACCCCCCACCCGACGAGAGACGATTAGCATCACCTGGTTCTACCAATCACGCATTGGGACCAACCCACCTCATCCAGTCAGCGGTGGATGATGTTTTTGAGATGAGGTCCGGAGATCCTTCTGGCCTTTTCCTTCTGTATGCCGGAGCGAGACGGATGGGACACAGTGTGGGGATGGAGCCTGCATGATGCCTTCCGACATACGTCAGTGCATCTCTTGGGACGCCGATCCCCCAGACTTCATCATACGCAATCGTATCCTGGGATTGGGAGGGAGAGAGAATATCTCTGTACAAGGAAGGGGCCCATAGACTAATAGAGCCACTGCCCCGCATAGAAATAAACTAGCAACTCTATGGACAGTAGGTTCAATATTCCAAATACTATCCCACCACCCCTGCACCACCACAGAGCCACTCACCATCCCCAGTCGCGTCATGTTGATCATCTCCCGCTGTGAGATTCAGGATTCTCTCATTCGTGTTTGTATCCTTGTTCCCCCATCACTGTGCAGAACTCGCATCCTTGACTCCCCTTAGGGATTGTCCTTGTGGTTGGGATTAATGTTAAAGCTCTCTGGAATTAAATGGAAGAGACATTTGTTATATTACCGACCACATCCAATAACCATTACAGCACAGCTACACAGATAACAATGATTCCTTATTACAGTCTATTTTATTTAATTAAGGAACACAGTAGTGTAATTTTTTCTAACTGGTTTTTCAATAAAATCTGCTCTGTAAATACCTGAGGGTTGAGAATCACTACAACAAAGTGTGTTTTAGACTGATCTCTTTCTGTCTGTGTGCAGAATTATAGATTAAATCTCCTGCCATTTAGCTTTTTAACTAAGTTGACAACTACTGTCAGTTTGTACAAAATAGGAACAAGGCGATTGGAAATCTATAGGTTTGGTATAGTATAAATACTTTAATAATCGATTATAAGTCATGGTGAAGTCCTAGGAATGTTTTATGTATCTACACCAATCAGAAATTTACTAACGTACTCCTCCCCGTTAGTAACAGTGGATGATAATCCGTCTCTCTGTCTGGGTGGTGACTAACATTGTGTGTTCAGGTTGCCATAAGGTGTGAGGATGTTTCCATCGGATGTTTCCATCTATTTCTCCATGGAGGAGTGGGAGTATTTAAAGGAAAACAAGACCCTTTACATGGAAGAGATAAAGGAGAATCACCGGCAGATCCACCCACTGGGTGAGTAATGTTCACAATAATGATGTAATATCCTAACCTATGGTATATTTATTGGAGATTACAGGTACCCAGTACCCCTCACTTTATTTCACTTTGGATATTGATATTATTTTTACTCTGATGCTCTAATTCTCCTTCAAGCATCTTTATGGACCCTCTGCAAAAGTCATCAGAAAGTATAAAGGGTTTTAGGCTGATAAAGAATTAGATTATTTAGGATTTATTTAGCACCAACATCTTCCGTAGTGTTTTACAATTACATGTGTACATTCACATTTATTTGACGCATTTGCCTGGAGGAAACCCACGTAAGCACGGGCAGAACGTACAAACTCCTTGCAGATGTGTCCAAGGGTGGAATCGAACTCGGGACTTCAGTGTTGCCAGGATTCCAAATACAGACATAAAGTCAATATTCTTACATTTTTTAAAAATGACAGAATCTTTTTTCGGGGGCAAAACTGAATGATCCCGAGGCTGTTGGTGAACATTCATTGGCCTCAGGAGCACATGGAAACTACACACCCACCATTAGTTTTGCTGCAGGTGGGAAATAGTTCACTGTGCTGGTCCACAATGACATAAAATGGCACTTGTCATCCTTCATCCTTTATTGTCCTGGTACAAGTGTTAACATGGACTGATCTCCAATATCTCATACATAGCTATTAACCCCTTTCATCCCTTTTAGTATTGCTGCTATTGTTAAGGTGAGAGTAGCCTTTACAAATAGATGTGGGTGTGGGTAATATTTTGGTGGGTGGCACACTAATTGTACTACTAAAGGTGGCCATACATTAGCATTCCACAACTTGTTCCCAAACTACCAGACATACCGTATATACTCGAGTATAAGTCGAGGTTTTTAGGCTTTAAAAAAAAGCTTAAAAATCCTACCTCGACTTATACTCGAGTCACTAACCTGAAATCCTTCAGCCGATCGCTTCCTCTCTCTTCCGCATCCCACGGTGCTGTGTCTGACGTCAGTACTCAGCGCCGGTCTTACCCAGCACCGAGTAGTGACGTCAGGTGCCTGGACTGTGGATGCGGAAGAGAGAGGAAGCGATTGGCTGAAGGATTTCGAGTTAGTGATTTTAGATAGATGCAGCCGGATTACCTTAAAGCAGGTCCTCTCCTCCACTGGGGGGGCTCTGGGTGGGATGGGGGATAGGTGCAGTGCTTGCCACAGAAGATGCAACTAAAGCATGCTGAGAGTTGTAGTTTCCAAACATCTGGAGGGGCAAGGAATTGGGGGTTAGTGTGTTAAATTCCTCTCCATTTAAAAGTCAACTAATGCCTTAAAACAATACAGAATAAGGAGAATGGTATCTATTGTTTCCTTCTGATTCTGTATTGTTTTGAGGCTTTAGTTGCCCTTTAAATGGACAGCAGAATTCCCATACAGTAGTCCTATATACTGTAGTAATAGTCATACTGGATTTGGCTATTACTGTATGGGAATTCTGCTGTCCATTTTAAGGGCAACTAAAGCCTCAAAACAATACAGAATCAGGAGGCAGTTGTGGTCCTATTTTCTACCCTCGACTTATACTCGAGTCAGTCATGTTTTACTCCTTTTCCAGGTAAAAATAGCTACCTCGAATTATACTTGGGTCGACTTATACTCAAATATATACGGTAAATGAAATGTATCTGTAATACATTCCACATACATATTATGTTCACTTGCATAATAATAACCTGGATTATTGGGCAGCACTGTAATTCAGTGGTTAGCACTGATACCTTGCATCGCTGATGTCCTGAGTTCAATTCCACCATTGGGCACATCTACAAGGAGTTTATATGTTCTCCCCGTGCTTGTGTGGGTTTCCTCCGGGCACTCCGGTTTCCCCCACAATCATAAAGACATACTGATAGGTTGTATGTGTCCAATTAATGTGCTTAGATTGTAAGCGATTGTAAAGCGATACGGAAGATGTTGGCGCTATATAAATACATAATAATAATATTTATTTATTTACTTGCCGATCTATAAAGGATCAGAATGATTTTCCATGTTTGTATCATTTACAGATTGTGACTATGAAGATAACAGTGATACTAAACCTAATCTGGAAACAAATTTGTGCTGTGAGAATAAACCAAGTGAGATTGTGGATGAGGAACCAGAAGAAAATTTCCCAAATGGTGACATTTCTCCAACTGATAAGAAAACTGTAACCAGCTGTATATCAAATGGTATTAAAGAGGAGATGGAATCATGGGAAGGAGAATGTTCAGATTGTACCAATAATCCACTTACAGAACAGATACAGGGAACAGATCCATCTACTGATACCATGGGATCCAACCAAAATAACAGCTTGTCAGATAATTATATATCAAATGGTATTAAAAAGGAGATGGATCTGGGATAGAGACCAAGAAGTTGCAACAGAAAAAAGCCAAGTTTTAGTTTTGATGTGGTCAAAATCAACATTACTGCAACATACAGAGAACTCACACAAGAAGAAACCATAATTCTCTGTTCGTGAATGTGGGAAATTGTTTTTGTCAAAATGCTAAACTTAAGCCTACATCAGAGAACCAAACACGGAGAGAAAACCTCTTCTTATCTGAGTGTGGGAAAAGTTTTGCCAAACAAAAGCGGCCTTAAAATACATTCAGAGAGTCCTACTGGGCAAAAAAGGATCTGTAGAATAGTGGGAAAAGTCTTTTAATGCAATTCCAGATATCTAAGCGCATAAGTAGGTTCCAAACAAAAGAGTAATAAACCGTTTTTCAGGCTTGTTCTGATGTGAGAAATGTTTTTTAAAACCATGCCCCACCGTATTACATACACAGACATCAACCAGGAACTCACACCGAGGAGAGAACCATTTCTTGTTCTGAATTGGAAATGTTTTTACACGAAAATGTCACTTACATGTACATGAAATGCTTCACAAACCGACGAGAAACCAATTCTCTTGTTCTGAATGTGGAAAAGTTTTGCCAAAAATGCGACTTCATCGCCATCAAAACCCCACACTGAAAAAAAACTTTTTCTTGTCCTTAATTGGGGAATGTTTTTCAGATGTAAGGTCGCTCATAGATATATTCACAATACAAGGAAACTTTCTGCACATTGCTGATCCCTCATTGGGGCAGAACCATTCTTTGTCATTTCATTTATGAATTTCAGACTCAGTTATTCTAAGGGTAATATATCCTCCTCCACAATCAATCAGACATATAAAACATTTCCTTTGATTGGCCCAAAAATTGTACATTTTCCCGATGTAACTAGATCGTAATACCGATCGTATTTAGACTCAGGAATTATTTTCTGTACCGTATATACTCGAGTATAAACCGAGGTTTTCAGGCTTTTATAAAAGCCTAAAATTTACCGATCGGTTTATACTCGAGTCAAATGTTTCCCTTACTTGTCCGGTCGGCCCGGCGATCCCTCTGTCGCAACACAGGCCTCTTTGCGCTTCCGGAGCATGTCACGACCACACACCGCCCGCGCCGGCAAAGTGAGAGGCCCGGTAGTGACATCCCGGATGCGCATGAGGCTGTGGAGCGAGGATGCAGATCGCGGCGGCCCCGGACAGGTAAGGAAAACATTTCTTTATATACAAGTGGACACCCTTAAGTGGCAAATCCTCCAAATAGAGTAAAACCTTCTTATTTGTGTGCATACTGTATGCCCAAATATAGGAGGATTACCCCTATTTGCAGTTTTTGCCAACCTTAAGATGTTTTGAAAACTACAACTCCCCAGCATGCTTCTATATTGGTAGTAATTTGTAGTTTTCAAACTCTTAATTGGGCAAATACTTGCAAATAGGAGTAAATCCTGCCTATATTTGTGCATACAGTATGCACAAATAAGAAGGATATTACTCTTCTTTGTAAGTATTTGCAACTTAGGATTTTGAAAACTACAACTCCCACAATAAAGGCATGCTGGGAGTTGTAGTTTCCAACATCTTAGTGTCCAATAATACACCCCTCGGTTTATCTCGAGTCAGTGTGGTTTTCCTCCTTTCCTCCCCTGCCTCCTTTTTACTAAACTAGTACCGCTGTGTGTTTATATCCTCGTGACGGTTTATAATCCTCGAGTATATAACGGTAATTTAACAATTGTAGTATTTTCTGATGTTCCAATTTAAATGTAATGTCTAAAAAGTATTGTTCCCAACAGAACAAGTCAGAGACAACCACGTGGACAATCCATTAAGACGGGAAAAACGTTTTTGCACTGTGAGAATGGTAAAACTATGGAATTTGTCTTCCATTGGACGTGGGATGGCAGGTAATAGAATAGTTATATAAAGAACGCTGGATGAGTTTCTGACACAAGGAATGTTTAAAGTTTACTGGTATTGATACATAAAGTAGAGTTGATCCAGGAGAAATTTTCCGATTGCCACTTTTATTTCATAAAGTTTGGTGGGGTTTTTTTGCCTTCCTCTGGATCACTTAGGCAGGAAATGAGGATATTGCCGAGTAAGGTTGGACTGGCAGTGGGGTATACTAGCTGGCCTGCGATGGGTCAGTAGAGGGAGAAGTGGTCCAATTGTCACCTTACAGTCTAGAGCGATGGGGATGAACATAAGTGACAGATCAGTATCTGTAACTAATGTTGTCATGGTATAACTAGTCGGTTGTGATGGTTCAGTAAGAGGGCTAGAAGTTTCCAGGTCCCAGATTTAAACCTAAGTCTATAGAGATGGGGATGAGAACATAAGGTGAAGCGATCAGTATCCTGTACAAGTTGTCAGTGGATTAAACTAGTCATCTGTGCTGGGTCAGTAAGAGGGGTAAATTTGTCTAGGTCCCGATTGGTAACCTTACGTCTCAGAGGAGATGGGAAAATGAGACATAAAGGAATCATATCAGTAGATGTAACTAAGTTTGTCATGGAGTATAACTTAGTCGTCTGTGATGGGGTCAGTCAGAGTGGAGAAGTGTCCATGTCCAGATTGTAACCCTTACCTCTAGATGAGAATGGGGATGAGGCATCAATGTGAAGCAGATCATTATTCTTTAACTAAGTTTGTTCATGGATTATAACTAGTCGGTCTGTGATGGGTCAGTAAGAGGGATAGAAAGTGTCCAGGTCAAGCTTGCAACGCTTACAGTCTAAGGAGATGGGGATGAGACATAAGGTGAGCAGATCATATCTGTAACTAGTTGTCAGTGGATTATAACTGTCCAGTCTGTGATGTGGTCCAGTAGAGGGGTAGAAGTGTCCAGGCCAGATTGTACTTAACGCTAGAAGGAGATGGGATGAGACAAAAGTTAGCAGATCAGTATCTGTAACTAAGTTGTTCAGTGGATTATAACTAGTCGGTCTGTGAGGGTCAGTAGAGGGGTAGAAGTGTCATGCCAGATTGAACCTTACGTCTAGAGGAGATGGGATGAAGACATAAGGTGACAGATAAGTATCATGTAACTAGTTGTCATGGATTTAACGAGTATTCTGTGATGGTCAGTAGAGGGTGTAGAAGTGTCCAGGTCCATTGTAACCTTACAGTCTAGAGGAGATGGGGATGAATTACATAAGGTGACAGTCATTATCTGTACTAAGTTGTCGTGGATATAACGAGTCGGAGGTCTGTGATGGGTCAGTATAGGGCTAAAAGTTTCCGGATCCGATTGTAACCTTACAGTCTAGCGGAGATGGGGATGAGACTAAGGTGAAGCAGATCAGTATCTGTAACTAAGTTGGTCAGTGGTTATAACTAGTCCAATCTGTGATGGGTCATAGAAAGGTGTCGAAGGTTCCCGGTCCAGATTGTAACCTTACAGTCTAGAGGAGATGGGAATGAGACAAAAGTGAAGCATATCAGTACTGTAACTAAGTTGCATGGAGTATACTAGTCGGTCTGTGATGGTCAGATAAGAGTGGTAGAAGTGTCCAGGTCCAGATGTAACCTTACAGTCTAGAGGAGATGGGAATTAATGCATAGAGGTGAAGCAGATCAGTATCTGTAACTAAGTTTCAGTGGATTATAACTCGTCCGGTCCTGTGATGGGTCGTAGAAGGGATGACCGTGTTCCCAGGTCCAGATTGCAACCTTACAGTCTAAGAGGAGATGGGGAGGAAGACATAAGGGAAGCAGATCAATTATCGTAACTAAGTTGTCATTTTGGATTTAACTAGTCGTCCTGTTGATGGTCCAGTAAGAGGGGTAGAGTGTCCAGGTCCATATTGTAACCTTACAGTCCTAGAGAGATGGGGATGAGACAAAGTGAAGCAGATCATAATCTGTACTACTGTCATTGAGTATAACTATTCGGAATCTGTGATGGGTCAGTAAGAGGGGTAGAGGTGTCCAGGGGTCCGATTGAACCTTACAGTCTAGAGGAGATGGGGAGACGACATAAGGTGACGATACAGTAGCTGTAACAAGTTGTTCCAGTGGGTTATAACTAGTCGGGTCTGGTGATGGTCCAGTAAGAGGGGTAGAAGTGTCCAGGTCCAGATTGTAAACTTACAGTCTAGAGGAGATGGGGACATAAATAACATAAGGTGACAGATCATTATCTGTAACTAATTGTCCAGTGGATTATACTAGTCGGTCCTGTGATGGGTCAGTAAGAGGGGTAGAAGTGTCCAGTCCAGATTTGTAACCTTACAGTCTAGAGGATTGGGGATGAGACTAAGGTGACAGATCAGTAATCTGTAACAGTTGTCAGTGGATGTACCCTAGTCGGTCTGTGATTGGTCAGTAAGAGGGGTATAAGTGTCCATGGTCCAGATTTGTAAAACTTAACAGCTAGAGGAGATGGGGATGAGACATACGGTGACTAGATCAGTTCGGTAACTAATTTTTCAGTGGATATAACTAGTTCGATCTGTGATGGGTCTTAAGAGGGGGTAGAATGGTCCAGGTCCAGATTGTCAACCTTAACAGTCTAGAGGAGTGGGGATGAGACATAAAGTGACAGACAGTCATCTGTATAAAAGTTGTCAGTGGATTATAACTAAGTCGGTCTGTGATGGGTCATACATAGGGGTAGAATTGTCCATGTCCATTTAACCTTACAGTCTAAGGAATGGGGATGAGACAGAAGGTGCCAATCATTATCTGTAACTAAGTTGTTAGTGGATATAACGAGTCGGTCTGTGGGATGGTTCCAGTAAGATGGGTAAGAAGTGTCAAGTCCAGATTGTAGACCTTACAGTCCTAGAGGAAAAAAAGATGGGGATGGAGACATAGAGAGTGACAGTCAGTATCTGTCTAAGTTTGTCAAGTGGATTTATAACTGTCGGTCTGTGATGGGTCATTAAGAAGGTGTAGAAGTGTCCCAGCCAGATGGTACTTACACAGTGTAGATGAGAGGGGATGAACTAAGGTGACAGATCAGTATCTGTAACTAAGTTGTTCAGTGATTATAACTAGTCGGTCTGTGATGGGTCCGTACGAAGGGGTAGAAGTGGTCCCAGGTCCCCAGATTGTAAAACCTACAGTCTAGAGGAGATGGGGATGAGACATAAGGTGAAGATCATTATCCTGTAACTAGTTGTCAGTGGATTATAACATAGTCTGTCCTGTGATAAGTCAGTAAGAGGGGTAAAGTGTCCAGGTCCAGATGTAACCTTACAGTCTAGAGGAGAGGGGATGAGACATAAGTGACAGATCCGTATCTGTAAACTAATTGTCATGGATTATAAACCCCTAGTCGGAATCTGTGATGGGTCAGTAAGAGGGTAAAGTGTCCATGTCCCGATTTGTAACCTTACAGTCTAGAGGAGATGGGGATGAGACATAAGGTGAACAGATCAGTATCTGTAACTAGTTGTCAGTGGATTATAACAGTTTCTGGATCCTGTGATGGGTCCAGTAAGAGGGTAGAAGTGATCCAGTTCCAGATTGTAACATTCAGTCTAGAGGAATGGGGATGCTACATAAGGTGACAGATCATATCTATAACAAGTTTTTTCAGTGATTATAACTATCTGTCCTGTGATGGGTCAGTAAGAGGGGTAGAAGTTTCCAGTTCCCCTGAGTGTAACCTTACAGTCTAGAGGAGATGGGGATGAGACATAAGGTTACAGCATTATCTGTAACAAGTTGTCAGTGGATATAACTTGTCGGCTGATGATGGGTCAGTAAAGGGTATAAGTGTCCAGGTCCAGATTGTGTAACCTTCCATTCTAGAGGAGAGGGGAGGAGACATAGGTGACAGATCAGTATCGTAACTGTTTTCAGTGGATTATCCCTAGTCGGTCTTGATGGTCAGTCAGAGGGTGGTCAGAAAGTGTGTATGACTTGGTAGAATGGGTTACTGCTGGTATTGTTCTTACAAGGACCAATAAAATCCCATCCACCTGGAACAGTCCTATTGGTTTATATTACGATCAGTGAAGCCTGGACCAGATCTCTTTTTTCCAGACAATGTTGGGGCCAAACCGGTATCTGGATTCCTCTTCAGCTGGGGTCTGTTGGGGTACTTTAGAGGGGGTCATTTTTAGGACAGTCATACATGTAAAATAATATATTTTTGGTATTGGAATTTGTAAGCTAAAAACACTATTAGTTTTATGAATGGAACAGAAGGCCCTGCAATATGAAATACCCACATGGAGCCATTATTATTTTCCCTTGCCAGGCAAGTTTTCATTAATATTTGGGGAAATATGATTACAACCAGCTGTTTGGTTTTTTTTAAATTTGGGGGAGGAATTGATAATTAATACAGATCGTATCTGTGATCAATATCCATGAACACTGTACTATCTACATTTTAATAATGAATCTGCACTAACTGAGGGGGACTGAATGCTTTTGGCTAGTCGTAAATCTGACATTCCTAACATGATGCATAGCCAGGAGGAGGGGGTGGTTCATCATGGTTTAAAATCATTGTAGCCCTATCACTTTTGTCATACTGAGGGGACATGCTAAAAACGTGTGTAATGGGACCGGATGTTTCTCTTCCTGCCCCGGATACAGGACTTCTTCTAGTGAGTGGGCCTCGGTGAATATTTTTATCCTTTTTTATTTTCTATAAGAACTGTTGACCTATTGTAGGTCCTTTTATTATAACACCCTTTATTTATTTTGTATTATATGCACTGTCCACTTATTGGAATCATTAAATCTACAATTTAGAATAAGTTTTGTTCTTTGATGCTTCTAAAACAAACTCAGTTAGCCTCTGATAAGTTTATATGTAGATTGAGTGTTTTCAGGGTACATGCTAATTAACTGCGTGTGAATGACTGATGCGAATTAACCATTAGTTGCTGGAGTGAATGGTGTAGTTGTTTACCATGTAGCTGCCAGGACAGGGTGTGGCCATAGGCAGTGAGAGGTCCAAGAGTGTTTTTGGGTCGTCTTTTAGGCCGGTAACTTAAAGTGTGGCAGCGAGTACCGATTGATTGGTCAGATCCTTGCCGCAGCGAACTGGGCGTTCATGGAACGATGGATGGGGAAGTGTCCAGATGGGGATGAGACATAATGTTGACAGCTCAGGGTATCTGGTAACTAAGAATTTGTTACAGTGGATTATCACTAGTCGTCTTGTGATGGGCAGTATAGGGGTTAGAAGTTCAGTCCATATTGTAACCTTACAGTCTAGAGGATATGGGGATTGAGACATAGGTGACAGATCAGATCTGTAACTAATTTGTCCGTGGATTATAAACTAGTCGGTCTGGTGATGGGTCAGTAGAGGGGTGAAAGTGTCCAGGCAGGTCCAATTTTAAAACCTTACATCTAGAGGATGAGATTGGGATGACGGGACATAAGGTGACAGATCCGGTAGCCTGTAACTAAGTTGTCATTTGATATAACTATTCTATTCGGTCTGTGATAGGTCGTAGAGGGGTAGAAGGTCCAGGGTCCAGATTGTAACCCTTTACAGTCTCGAGGAGATGGGGATGATACATAAGGTGACAGATCAGTATCTGTAACAATGTGGTTGTCAGTGGATTTGGGTTAACTAGTCGGTCCGTGATGGTCGAAAGAGGGGTAAAAGGTGGGTCCCGATCCAGATTGTGTACCTACAGCCGAGGAGGAGAGGGAGGCAGACAGAAGGGGGAAGCTCAGAGGGTGAGCGGGACGAAGGTCAGGGGAGAGATCGAGGCGTCGGGGGATGGGGCAGGAAGAGGGAGAATGGCCAGGGCCAAGTTGGAACCGTACAGCTAGAGGGAGAGGGTGTGGGATAGGGGGGGATGGAGTGACTCGCAGATGTGACAGATCGTATGCGGTACGGGGTAAGTGGTGATGTCGCGCGGGCGGGATTAGTAACGAGGGGGGCGGTGATGGTGGGTCAGAAGGGAAGGTGGGGGGGAGCAAGTTCCTGGGGGAGGGGCTCACGGTGGTGAGACCGGTACAGGTATCGTAGGGCATGGGGAAATGGGGGATTAGACATACGGGTTGACATAGCGGATCGTGTAACTAGAGTTGTGCGCAGGTTTGGATGGTCCTGATGAGGGTGCGGGGGTGGGGGGGGGGGGGGGCTGTGGGGGGGGGGGAGACAGGGGAGAAGGGGGGGGGGGGGGGCTGGGAGATAAGGGGCGTAGAGTAGGGGGGTGAGAAGTGTTCCCAGGGCCAGATGTGGAACCGGTTAGGCAGGTCTAGAGGAGGGAGGGGATGAGACATAAGGGTGGAGCGGAGGCAGAGTTGGGAACTACAGGAGGGTCAGTGGTGGGGATTGTAGACTAGTGCGGGGCCAGTCTTGAGGGGGGCCGAGAAGAGGGTAGAAGTGGGGCCAGAATCAGATTGTCACCGTGACGGTCGCTAGAGGAGGGATGGGATGAGGACAGAGAGGTGGACCGATCAGAATCGGACTGCTGAGTTGCAGGGGGGATTTACGTAGCGACAAGGGTCTTGAGGGGTCAGTAGAGGGGGAAGAAGTGCCAGGTGCGGGCATGCAGGTTAACCTGAAAACCCCGGCGAGGGAGAAGGCGGATAGAGCATACGGTGACAATCAGATCTGAACTAAGTGGCAGGGGGTCAAATAGAACTGGTCGGTCTAGATGGGGTTTTTTGTCCAGTAAGAGGGGTAAAGTGGGGCCAGTCCAGATTTGAAACCGACGTCCTAGGGACGGAAATGGGGATGAGGTACGTATAAGGTGACAATCAGTCATGCATTGTAACGAGCGGTTGTCACAGTGGGAGTTAAAACTTGGTTGGAAGAGAGTCTGATAGATGTACATAGGGAGAAAAAGGGAGGGACAGGGAATATTACAACGAAATGAGAGTGGCAAAAAAGGTAATGTAACCTTGCCTGAGATATATTTGATGTTGTGTTGAAGATTGAAGTAGATGGTTGAGTGACTTAGATAACTGAAGTAAAGACGGCGGTGGGCTGGGTAGGTAGCGCGAAAGCGCAGAGGCAGCATGAGGAAGGTTAGTCCTGCATAGTATGGGTGGTAGGGAAGGATGGTGATATAGAGGGATTGAATTATAAGATCATTAGCAGCACGGAGGCGGCATGTTACGCCTGGGTAGTATCTACTAAAACGATACTAGGTCCTATGCGCAATTCCAAGATTCTCTGGCTAATGGTGAACTGAGCAGTCCAGTCACCACCCAGGGTTGAGAGTATGTGCTAGGGGTCAAGTCCCAGACGTTAAGAATACAGCTAAGAGCTCTATTTGCTCGACAAGCGGAGAGAGCCTCATAGGACTCACGTAATATTGGGCTGCTATAATATCTCTGTAACCCACTCATCGAGTGAAGCGATCAGAGATTCAGAGGCTGGCAGCGTGCTGGGTCTCTGGTGCGTGAGAGTCGCGTATGAGGGTCACTAAGTTAAGGTCCCCTTGCAAATACGGAAATGACAGATCGGGATGGTAAGGCAAGGTCCGTAACTTCCCGGGCTTTCATCAATTATTAAGGAATAGTACGTTATAGTGAACATTGAACTATTCCCTTTAAACTCTTGCATCTTCGCTGCCGCCCCCCGAGTATGTTACTTTCTAACTCTGTAGATTTCCTTCACCCGCTAAAGTCTCGCTCATCGAGAAAAGCCTAGCATCTACGGGGAGAGTAGTGGAGGACTTAAGCGCGGGGATAAGAGCAGACGAGCTCTCAACGTCCGATCCTCATCCGGCTCGTCGTCTGGCTATGGTAGTGGGGCGACCTCAGATATCTTTCAGACCATGTAGCTCCGCGGGTGCATTGGACAAGGCACATCCAGCCATGAATGAAACAAGAAGGGGATAGGGTTGTATTCCAGGATAACATAGCGGACAATCAGAAGAAGAGCCGATACCCACAGAACCGTGACTCTGTGAGATTCTTACGGACATGACCAAAAATCGGTAGACAGTTGTGGGCCGACCGCGCGCTGCCTTCAAGCGCACGTGTCGTGTCGGTAACTGGTGACATGAGACCGGAGCGTGTCTTAGGGCGTAGCACCCTTGGGTATTTCCAATCGGGTTGGTTTGCTAGGGTGGTGTATATACAGTGAGGTGGATCCTGCGTCCCGAGAATGAGGTACTAGAACATGCAGGCAACTGCAGGAGGGTGTACGTCAGCGGCGACAAGAATCACCGGGAAAGTGACCGGGTCTGGGAACACACGCCCAGTAAACGACACGTTTTTGACAGTTGCAAAAAAATGGGGTCGCTGCGCGCAGAGCCAACAACACATCTGGGGGGGGTTTAAAAACTCGCAATGACGATCCAGCTACGAGACCCGGCATAAAACGGATCAAGCGGCGGGAAGAAACACGCGGGGACGCAAAGAGGGGACCAGGCAATGGCTTTGTGGGATCCCATTTGTGGGTTACCCTAAAGTGGGTGTGGCTTTGAAAAACTAGGCATCGCAGTGTGTGTGCCATAGACACAACTTGTTATTTAGCGTGATTTTGTCATAATGGACTAGAAATGGGAGGTAAACGTGGCAGGGGGATCCACGCCAGTGGGAGCCTACTTCCCCGGGATTTACATAGTCAACTGTATGTTTATGTATGTACGTACTGTTGTGTGTATGTAGGTTTTGTGTGGTTTTCAATCGTACTTCTTTTTGTTATGTTTGTTGCTCGTGATAGGCGATAGAGCTTGAACCAGTCCTTAGCAACACATGTAGTCCAATGTCATGTGACCCTCACCAATTCCTCTTGCTTGTGGTTCCGCCGAGTCCAAGATTGCGATGTACACGTGGCCAATCCAGATAAGTATTTTGTGCTAGGGGGTTGGGACCAGGGGCAGCGAATACATCGGAGTGGAGATTACAGTTTCACAAAAGAAAGAGGGGGGAAAAAAAAAAAAAAAAAAGGCAAGTCCCTAGGGAACAAAAAGTATACAGCAGGAAGGCAGCTAATAACGTTTATTTTTAACTTAAAGTGCCATTATACCGGTTTGTTTTTAAATTGACCATAACTGGAACTTTAATTCTTCTTCTAACTAACCAACCCACTGTAATCATTAGTTTGTTGATCTGCCCCCAATTTGCTTTATACTCCAACCAAATCTGAAGTTTGTGGGAAAAAGTCAGGTCAGATGGCAGTGGGCGAGTGGTTAAAAAAGAGGAGGGATAGGCTCTAAACAAAATGTTTGCTGGATTGTAGGTATCGCACACACGCAAATCCGTAAGTGCTACAGAAAATGCTATAGAAAATCCCAGTAATACGGGGTCATTACAGATCTATTACTTAGTTAGTGATTCCATATTGGTGTATAACATCTGTGATAGAAAATAGCTCTGTACAGAGAGACGGTGGAATACTGGGTCAGTTACAGATCTATTACTTATCAGGGATTCCCATATTGTGTATAGACATCTGTAGAGAAAATACTCCTGTACATAGAACAGGGATCCTGGGTCAGTTACCGAATCTATTCCTATCAGGGATTCCATATCGGTGTATGACATCTGTAGAGGGGGGAAAATACTCTGTCCTAGCGGACGCCGTGAATACTGGTCGTTTGCAGGGCGGGAACTGCTCATTACTGTAATGCGTGGATTTGACCATACTTTTTCTTAGACATCTGTATAGAATACTCTGATCAATAGAGCGGGGAATACGGTCCGTTCAGAATCTATTACTGTAGCAGGGATCCCTATCGGTGTATAGGACATCTTATAGAAAATACTCTGTACATAGAGACGGTGATTACTGGGGTCAGTTACAGAATCTATTACTTATCCGGGATTCCATAGGTTGTGTTCAGAATTGTGACCTCTGTCATAGAACAATACTCTGTAACAGAATCTTAGTCAGTGTGGTTTTCCTCCTTTTTTACCTAAAACTAGGTACCTCTGTTTATACTTGGGGCGGTTTATACTCGAGTATATATGGTAATTTAACAATTGTAGTATTTTCTGATGTTCCAATTTAAATGTAAATGTCTAAAGTATTGTTCACCAACAGAACAAGTCAGAGTACACGTGGACATCCATTAAGACTGGAAGAAAATAAGTTTTTCACTGTGAGAATGGTAAAACTATGGAATTGTCTTCCATTGGACGTGGTGATGGCAGGTTAATAGGATAGTTATAAAAGAAAGCTGGATGAGTTTCTGAAAACAAGGAATGTTACAAGTTACTGGTATTGATACATAAAGTAGAGTTGATCCAGAGAAATTTCCGATTGCCACTTTTAGTTCATAAATTTGGTGGGGGTTTTTTGCCTTCCTCTGGATCAACAGTGGATAGAGCTAGCAGCATCCAGCTATCGATCTATTCAGCGAGCGATCATCCATCTGAGTCGAGCGACTAGCTATCGATCTAGCTATCTATCATCTATCTAGCATCCATCAGCGATAGATAGAGTCGATCTGAGCTATCAATCGAGCGAGCGAGCGAGCGAGCAGCAGCAGCTGAGCGCGCGAGAGCCAGCGAGGGAGCTAGCAGCGAGCGAGCGAGCGAGCAGCGAGCGAGCGAGGAGCGAGCGAGCGAAGCGAGCGATCGAGCGAGCGAGCGAGCGAGCGAGCGAGCAGCAGCGAGGAGAGCGAGGCGAGCGAGCGAGCGAGCGAGCGAGCAGCAGCCCAGCGGCGCGAGAGCAGCCAAGCGAGGGAGCGAGGCAGAGAGCGAGCGAGCGAGCAAGGAATAGGGGGCGGGGAAAAAGCGAAAAGCGAGCGAGCAGCCAGATAGGAGCGGAAGCGATCGAGCAGTCTGAGCCAGCGAGCGAGCGAGCGAGCGAGCGAGCGAAGCGAGCGAGCAGCGAGAGAGCAGCCAGCGAGCGAGCGAGCGAGCGAGCTGGAGAGAGCGAGCGAGCGGAGCAGTCGAGCGAGCGAGCGAGCAGCCAGGGCAGCAGCGAGCGCGCGAGGCAGCCAGCGAGGGAGCGAGCATGCTAGCGTAGCGAGACAGGCAGCGAGCGAGCGAGGCGAGCGAGGTAGCAGCGAGGCGAGCTAGGCGAGCGAGAGAGCGAGCAGCCAGCAGCAAGCGAGCGAGCGAGCGAGCGAGCGAGCGTAGCGAAGGGGGGGGGGGGCCCAAAGCAAGCGAGCCAGCGAGCGAGCGAGGAGCGAGCCGAGCGAGCGAGCGACGAGCGAGGCGAAGCGAGCGAGCGAAGCGAGCGAGAGAGCGAGCGACGAGAGATCGAGCGAGCGAGCGAGAGAGCGATGCGAGAGCGCGGATCGAGCGAGCGTAGCGAGCGAGCGAGCGGAGCTAGCGAGCGAGCGAGCAGCTCAGCCAGCGCGCGAGCAGCCAGCGGAGGGAGCGAGCACGAGCGACGAGCGAGAGCGAGCGAGCAGCGAGCGAGCGAGCGAGCGAGCAGCGAGCGAGCGAGCGAGAAGCCAGCGAGCGAGCGAGAGACGAGAGCAGTGCCAAGCGAGCGAGGCGAGCGAGCGGAGGCGTAGCGAGCAGCCAGCGAGCGAGCGAGCGAGCGGCAGCGAGTCGAGCGAGCGCGCACGAGCGAGCGGAGCGAGCGAGCGAGCGAGCGAGGGAGCAATTCTAGCGAAGCGAGCGAGCAGCAGCAGGAGAGCGAGCGAGCGAGAGAGAGGAGCAGCCAGCGAGCGAGGAGCGAGCGAGCGAGCAGCCAGGCGACGAAGCGAGCGAGCGAGCGAGCAGCCAGAGAGCGAGGGCGAGCAGCGCGCTGAGCGAGCAGCCAGCGGGAGAGCAGCTGAGCGACGAGCGAGCGAGCGACGAGAGAGCGAGCGGCGAGCGAGCAGCGAGCGAGGAGCGAGCGAGCGATCGAAGAGAGAGAGCGAGCAGCCAGCTAGCGAGCGAGGCGAGCGAAGCGAGCGATCGAGCGAGCGAGCGAGCGAGCGAGCGAGCGAGTCGGAGCGAGCGAGCGAGCGAAGCGAGCGAGCGGAGCGAGCGAGCGACGAGCAGCGAGCGAGAGAGTCGAGCGAGCGAGGAGCGAGCGAGCGAGCGAGCGAGCGTGCTGAGCGAGGCGAGCATAGCCGAGCGAGCGAGCGACGAGGCGAGCTGAGCGAGCGAGAGCGAGCGAGCGAGCGAGCACGCGAGCGAGCAGCGATCGCGCGAGGCGAGCAGCCAGCGAGCGAGCGAAGCACGGCGAGCGAGCGAGCGACAGCCAGCCCAGCGAAGACGAGGCGGAGCACGGCGAGCGAGCGAGCGAGCGTAGCTGAGCAGAGCACGCGAGCGAGCGAGCGAGCATGAGCTGAGCGAGCGCGCGAGCGCGCGATGCGAGCAGCGAGCGAGGGAGGAGGAGCGAAGCGAGCAGCGAGCTGATGCAGCCAGCGAGAGAGCAGCGAGCGAGCGTAGAGAGCGAGCGAGCGAGGGCGAGCGAGCGAGCGAGAGAGCGAGCGAGGAGCGAGCAGCGAGCGTCGCTAGCATCGAGCAGCGAGCGAGCAGCCAAGCGATCGAGCGAGCGAGCGAGCGAGCGAGCGAGCACAGCCAGAGAGCGAGCGAGCGAGCGAGCAGCGAGCACGGCGAGCAGACAGCGAGCGAGCGAGCAGAGCGAGCACGGCGAGGCGAGCGAGCGATCGAGCGAGCGAGCAGGCATAGCAGATCGAGCGAGCGAGGCGAGCGAGCGGCGAGCGAGGAGCGAGCTAGCAGCCAGCAGCGAAGCGAGCGAGCTGTACGAAGCGATGCAGCAGCGGAGCGAGCGAAGCGAGCGAGCGAGCTAGCGAGCGAGCGAGCAGCCATGCGAGCGAGGGGAGCGAGCGAGCGAGGCAGACAGCGGAGCGACGCGAGAGAGCGAAGCGAGCGAGCGAGCGAGCAGCAGCGAGCGAGCGAGCCGAGCGAGCGATGCGCGCAGCCAGCGAGGCGAGCGGATCGAGCGAGCGAGCAGCGAGCGAGCGAGCGAGCGAGCAGCCAGGAGCGAGAGAGCACGGCGAGCGGAGAGCGGCAGCCAGCCAGCGAGCGAGGAGCACGGCGACGAGCAGCGAGCGAGGACGACACGGCGAGCGAGCCCGAGCGCGCGAGCGAGCAGCGGCGAGGGAGCGAGGACGAGCGAGCAGGCGAGCGAGCGAGAGAAGCAGCGAGCGACGAGGCGAGCGAGCGAGCGGCGTAGCGAGCACCGGCGAGGAGCGGAAGCGAGCAGCACAGCGGCGAGCAATGAGAGGACACGGCGAGCGAGGCGAGAGAGAGCGGCGAGCGACAGCCAGCGAGCGAGCAGCGAGCGAGCGAGCGAGCGAGCGAGCGAGGGCAGCCAGCGAGCGATGCTAAGCGAGCGAGAGAGGCTGAGCAGCCAGCGTAGCGAGCGAGCGAGGCGAGGAGGAGC
The DNA here is from genome assembly GCA_019447015.1 of Hymenochirus boettgeri. Taxonomy (NCBI): domain Eukaryota; kingdom Metazoa; phylum Chordata; class Amphibia; order Anura; family Pipidae; genus Hymenochirus; species Hymenochirus boettgeri. The sequence continues at coordinate 489,505 of JAACNH010000074.1, forward strand.
GAGGGAGCAGCAGCGAGCGAGAGGCACTGAGAGCGAGCGAGCGAGCAGCCAGGTCCAGCGAGCGAGCGACCAGCCAGCCAGCCAGCCAAGCAGCCAGCCTATCCAGCACCAGCCAGCCAGCAGCCAGCAGCAGCAAGCAGCCAGCAGCCACCAGCAAGCCAGCCAGCCAGCAGCAAGCCAGCCAGCAGCCAGCAGCAGCCAAGCCCAGCCGCCAGCCAGCCAGCCAGCAGCCAGCAGCCAGCCAGACAGCCAGCCAGCCAGCGAGCGAGCGAGCGAGGGGGGGTGCAGCCAGCGAGCGAGGCGCGAGCGGCCAGCGAGGGAGCGAGCAGCAGCGAGCAGCTAGCGAGCGAGGCTCGCAGCGGAGAGAGCGAGCGGGCGAGCGAGCGAGCGAGCAGCCAGCGAGCGAGCGCGCGCGAGCAGCACAGCGTCTCGGAACTTAGGGTTGCCCTGCGTGGATTTATCTATCATCATCTATCACTATCAGCTATTCTATCTATCTATATATCAGTCTATCTAATATATCTATCTATCTATCACTGCTATCTATCTATCTAGCTAATCTATCTATCACTATATTATATTATCTATCTCTCTATCATCATCTATCTATCTATATATCTATCTATCATAATCCATCTATCTATTATCTATCATTGATCTATCTCTATCTATCTATCTGATCTATCTATCTATCTATATAATCTATATATCTATCTATCTATCATCTATCTATCTATCATCCATCTATCTATCATTATCATCTATCTATCATCTATCTATCTACCATCATCACCAATCCATCCATCCATCCATCCCATCCAATCCATCCATCCATCATCCATCCACCATCCATCTAGCTATATATCATCTATCTATATATCATTATCATCATCCATCTATCTATCTCTTCTATCATCCCATCTATTTAATCTATCATCTATCTATTCTATCTGTCTGATTATCTCTCTATCATACATCTTATCTATCTCTCTATCATCCATCTATTTATCTATCATCTATCCTCTCATCTATCTAATAATCGAATCTATCTATATATCTATCTCCATCATCCTGCTATCATTATCTATCTCTCTATCTATCATCCATCCATCTATCTATCTATCACTGCTATCTATCTATCTATCTATCTATCTATCACTGCTATCTATCTATCTATCTCTCTATCACTGCTATCTATCTATCATCTCTCTATCACTGCTATCTATCTATCTATCTCTCTATCTACATCATCCATCTATCTATCTATCACTGCTATCTATCTATCTAATCTATCTATCACTGCCATCTATCATCTATCTATCTACCTGCTATCTATTATCTAGCTCTTATTATCATCCATCAATCATCTTATTATCTATCTATCTATCATCTATCTATCATCCATCTATATATTACTCTGCTATCTATCATCTATCTCTCTATCTATCTCTCTATCATCCATCTATGTATTATCATCTATCTATCATGATCTAATCTTATCTATCGATCTATCATCTATCGATTATCAGCCATCTATCTATCTCTTCTATCTAGCATCTATCAGCCATCCATCTATCTATCTCTCATCTATCTATCCTCTACTCTGCTATCTATCTATCTCTCTATCTATCATCCATCTATCATCTATCTATTAGTTATCTATTCATCCATCTATTTATCTATCATCTATCTATCATATATCTATCTATCTATCTATCATCTAATCTACATCCATCTATTATCTATCTCTATCTACATCTAGTCTATCTATCTATCTATCTATCTATCTATCGATCTATCTTTCCATCTATCTATCTCCTCATCTACTATCTCTCATCCATCCATCTATATTCTATCTATCTAATCTATCTATCTACTAGGCTATCTATCCTATTCTCTATCTATCATCCATCGATCTATCATCTATCTATCTATCTATCTATCTATCTATCATCCATCCATCTATCTATCATCCATCTATCTATCTATCTATCTATCATCCAATATCGAGCTCTCTATCTATCATCCATTATCTACATCAATAGTCCATCTACTATCATCCATCATCTATTCTATCTATATATCTATCTATCGATCATCCAGCCATCTACTATCTATCTATCACTCTCTATCTATCATCCATCCATCATCATAGTACTATCTCGCTATCTATCTCCATCTATCTAATCTATCTATCATCCATCTATCTTCTAATCTATTATTCATCCACTATCTATCTCTCGATAATCCATCTATTATCTATCATCTATCTATCATCTATCTATCTACTATCATTCTATCTATGATCTGTCGAATCTATCTATCTAGGCATCCATCGATCTATCTCTCTATCATCCATTCGTATTTATCTTATCATCTAGCTATTAATCTATCTATCTCTCTATCTATCTATAATCTCTCACCATCTATCTACTCTCTATCATCCATCTTATTTATCTAGAATCTACTATCAATTATGATCTATCATCTATCTATCTGTCTATCTTATATAATCTCTCTATCTATCATCCCATTATATATATATCTATCTATCTTATCTTATCTATCATCCATCTATCTAGATATCTTATCTATCTATCTTTTGCTATCTATCAACTCTCGATCGACACCATCTATCTATCTATCTCTCTATCTATTCATCTATCTATCTATCTATTATATATCTATCTATCTATCTATCTATCTATCTATCATCCATCTAATCTATCATCCATCTATCTATCATCTATCTATCATCCATTCTATCCTATGTACTCTCTATCTATCATCCATCTATGTATCATCCATCCATCTATCTATCCTCCATTCCATCTATCTATCTATCATCTATCTATCTATCTATCTATCTATCTCTCTATCTATCATCCATCCATCTATCATATCTATCTCTCGATCTATCATCCATCTATCTATCTATCTATCATCCATCTATCTATAATTCTATCTATCTATCATCCACGATCTATCTTCTTATATCCACTATTTATGATCATCTATCATCTCATCTATCTATCTATCACTATCTATCTATCTGTCTACATCTATCTATCATCCATCTATCGTATGTCTCTCTATCATACATATATTATCTATCATCTATCTATTCATCTATCGATCTATCTATCTATCTATTGATCTATCTACATCCATCTATCTATCTCTCTATAATCCATCTATTTATATATCATCTATCTATCAATATATCGATCTATCGATCTATCTATCATCATCCATCTATTTATCTCTCATCTGATATATCACTCTCTATCTATCTGTCTATCTATCTTCTGTCTATCTATTCTATCTCTCTATCTATCATCCATCTATCTTCTATCATCTATTATCTATCTATCTATATCCATCTATTATCTATCAGCTATCTATCTCTGCTATCTATCTATCTCTCTATTCTATCATCCATCTATATATCGATCTCGTCTATCGATCATCCATATATTATCTATCTATCTATCGATCTATTCTATCATCCACTATCATCATCCATCGATCTATCATCTATCTATCATCCATCTATCATCTATCTATCTATCATCCATCGTCTATCATACATCCCATCATTATCATCCATCCATGATTCTATCATCATCTATCTATCTATCATCTATCATCTTCTCTATCTATAATCCATCATCTATCATAGATTATTCTCGATCTATCATCTATCTATCTATCTATCTAATCAATACATCTATCTATCTCTCTATCATCCATCTATTTATCTATCATCTATCTATCATCTTCTATTATCTATCATCTATCTATCTATCTGTCTATCTATCTATCTATCATCCATCTATCTATCTCTCTATCATCCATCTATTTTATCTATTATATAGCTATCATCTATCTATCTTATCTATCTATCTATTATAATCCATCTATCTAATCTCTCTATCATCCATATTTAATCTATCATTATCTTCATCTATCTATCCTATTTCATATATCTATCTATCTGTCTATCTATCTATCTCCTATCTATAATCCATCATCATCTATGATCTATCATCTATCTATCTATCAGCCATCTATCTATCTATCTATCTATCTATCTCTGCTATCTTTATCTCTATATCTACATCCATCTATCATCTATCTCTATATCTATCATCTATCTATTATCATCTATCTATCGATCTATCGATCGATCTATTATACTATCTATCATCCACTATCTATCATCCATCTATTATCATCTATCATTACATCATATATCGATCTCTCATCTATCATCCATATAGTCTATATCCATCCATCTTCTTCAGCCATCCATTATATCTAGATCATCTATCTATTCATAATCGATCCATGATATCTATCTATCTATCTATCGATCTATCTATCATCATCTATATATCATCCATCTATCTATTACGATCTATTCATCCACTATCTATCCTCTATCTTATCATCCATCTATCTATCACAATCCATCTATCTATCACCATCATCTATTATCTATCATCTTATCTATCTATCATCCTCCATACTACTATCTATCTCTCTATCTATCTCCATCCATCTATCATCCATCCATGCTATCTATATACTATCCATTCTATCATCCATCCATCTATCTATCTATCGATTCTATCTATAATCTATCGATCTACTATCTATCTATCGATCTATCTATCTATTTATCTATCTATCATCATCCAGCTATATATAATCCATGTCCATCTATCTATCTAATCATCTATCATCTATCATCCATCCATCTATCATATCTATCATCTCTATTCTATCCTCATCCCATCTATCATCCCTCCATCTATCTATCATCTATCATCCATCCATCTATCATCTATCATCTATCTATCTATCTATCTACTATTATCTATCTATCTATCTAATCTATCTATATATCTATCTATCTATCTATCTATTCTATCTACTATCATCTATCTATCTATCTATCTATCTATCATATCTATCTATCTATCTATCTATCATCTATCTATCTATCTATCTATCTATCGATTATATATCGATCTATCATCCATCCATCATCCATCCATTCATCCATCATCATTCATCCATCCATCATTCATTCATCCATCCCTCCATCCATCAATCATCCATCCATCCATCCATCCATCCATCCATCCATCTATCTATCCATCATCTAGTCTATCTATCATCTCATCTATCTATCTATCTAATATCTATCGATCCATCCATCTATCATCTATCTATCTATCTATCTATAGATCTAGCTATCTATCATCACCAATCTATTGATCTTCTATCTATATCTCTATCTCTCTATCTCTCTATCTCTCTATTCTCTCTATCTCCTATCTCTCTATATCCTCTATCTCTCTATCTCTCTATCTCTCTATCTCTATATCTAGCAGCTCTATATTCTCTATATCTATCTATCTCTAGTCTCTCTATCTCTCTATCTCTCTATTTCATCTATCTCTCTCTCTCTCTCTCTCTACTCTCTTCTACTATATATACTCTCTATCTCATTCGCTCTCTCTCTTCGATTCTCTATATATATCTATCCTCTCTCTCTATCTCTCTATTCTTCTATAGCTCTATCTCTCTATCTATCTATCCCTATCTCTTATCATCCTCAATTTACATCATCCATCCATTCATCAGCTATCTATCATCTATCTCTCTCTGATCTATCTCTCTATATATCTATCTTATCTATCTATCGAATCTATCTATATCCTTCTATCTATATGTCTACTATCTATCTATCTATCATCTATATGTCTGTGTATCATCTATCATCGATCTGGTCATCTACATCTGTCTGTCTGTCTGTCTGTCTGTCTATCTATCTATCTATCATCCTTCTATCTATCTGTCTATCTATCATCCGTCTATCTATCTGTTCTATCTATTATCTATATCTATCTGCTATCTATCCGTCTGTCTGTCTGTCTGTCTACTATAGATCTATCTATTATCTATCTGTCTATCTATCATCCATCTATCTATCGTCTATCTAGCATCTATCTGTCTGTCTATCTATCATCTATCTGGCTATCTATCATTCTGTCTGTCTGTCTATATCTCTATCTATCTCTCTATCGATCATCCATCTATCTGTCTATCTATCATCATCTATCTATCTGTCTATCGATCATCTGTCTGTCTGTCTGTCGTCGACTATCTATCATATATGCTGTCTGTCTATCTATCTAGAGATATCTGGCTGCATCTATAGAGGCAGTATCTGTCAATCATCTACTATCATCTAGCCGTCTATCTATCTAGTATCTAGCTCTCAGCAGCTATCTAGTATCTATTCTATCAGCGTATCTATCTATCATCTAGCTGTCTGTCTATCGAGCTATCTCTATCTGTCTATCTATCATCTGTCTGTCTGGCTGTCTATGCGATCATCGATTATCAGCGAGCGATTCGAGCGAGCGAGCACAGCCGGCGAGCGAGCGGGCGAGCGAGCGATGCAGCGAGAGAGCAGCCAGTAGCGAGCAGCCAGCGAGCGAGCGAGCCGAGCGAGCTAGCGAGCGAGCGAGACAGCGAGCGGCGACGCAGCCAGCGAGCGAGCGAACGGCGAGCGAGCGGAGGAGCGAGCGGCAATGCGGCAGCCAGCCAGGCGAGAAGCGAGAGAGCGAGCGAGCGAGCAGCCAGAGAGCGAGCGAGCAGCCATCGAGCAGCGAGCGAGCGAGCGAGCAGCGAGCGATCAGCCAGCCAAGAGCAGCGAGCTAGCGAGCGAGGATGCGAGCAGCGAGAGCAGCGAAGCGAGCAGCGAGCGGAGCGAGCGAGCGAGCGGCGCGCGCGCGACGAGCAGTCCAGCGACGAGCGCCAGCGAGCGAGCGAGGCGAGCGAGCGATCGAGCTACAGCCAGCAGCGCGCAGCCAGCCGAGCTAGCGAGCGAGCTATCGATCGGAAGCGAGCTTTAGCTATGTCTAGCGAGCCGAGCATCGAGCTAGCAGAGCGAGCGAGCGATCGAAGCGAGCGAGGAGCATCGATCTATCTATCGATCATCGATCAATCGGATCTATCTATCTATCTAGCTATCTAGCATCTATGCTATCATCCTCATCTAGCTATCTATCTATCTATCTATAGCTCTATCAGCCAGCGAGGAGGGCGATCATCTAGCGAGCGAGCGAGGCGAGCTACGAGTCGAGCGAGCGAGCGACGATCTATGCTAGCGAGGCGGAGCGATGCGAGCAGCGAGTGATCGATCTAGATCGTATCTATCTAGCGATCTAGCTATCTTGTGCTATCTAGCGATCGAGATATCTATCTATGCTATGCGATCGATCTATGATCTAGCGATCGATCTATCTATCATCTATCTATATATATATCTATCATCCATCAATCACCATCCATCCATCACAGCCATCCATCCCATCCATCCAGCCATCCATAAATCCACCCCATCAATCCATTCATACATCCATCCATCCTCTATCTCTCTATCTCTCTATCTATCATCCATATATCTATCTATTCTATTATCTATAGCTATCGATCTATCTATCTATCATCTATCTATTACTATTATCTATATCATTATCTATCTATCATTCATCCATCCATACTATCGATCTATCTATATATCTATTCTTCGATCATCCTCTATTGATCTATTCATATATCTATATATCGATCATCTAGCTAGCTACATATCTATCTATCTATATATCTACTATCTATCTTATTTTTCTTTAATACGATATATCTATCTATCTATTATCTATCTATATTCTATCTATCTATCTATCTATCTATATATCTATCTATTAATCGATCTATCTAATCTATCATCGATCTACTATCTATCTATCATCCATCCATCCACAATCCATCTATCTCTCTATCTCTCGATCTATATCCATCTATCTAGCTATCTATGATCGATATATCTATCTATCTATCTATCTATCATCATCTATTCTATCTAATCTATCTATCTATCTATCTATCTATCATTCCATCTATCTATATATCATCTATCTATAATCCATCTATCTATTATCTATCTAGCTATCTATCTATCTATCTATCTTATCATCCATCTATCTATGTATCTATCGATATATTCATCCATCTATCTATCTACATCTAATCTATCTATCATCATCTATCGATTATCTATCTATCTATCATCTATCTATCTAATATTATCATCTATCTATCTATCTATCTATATATATATTCTATCTATTCTTATCTAATCGGATTCTATCTATCTATCTATCGATCTATATATCTATCTACTATCTATTAATCTACTATCTAGTATCATCTAATCATCTAATCTATCATACCATCATCTATACTGCTATCTATCTATATATCTATTTATCAGCGCTATCTATCTAGCATCTCTCTATCGTATCATCCAATTATATCTATCTATCTATCTAGTCTATTATATATCTATCTATCTATCTATCTATCATCCATCCGCTATCTATCACACTGCTATATATCTATCTATCTATATATCACTGATATTTATCCGATCTATCCTCTCTATATATCATCAATATATATATCTATCTATCTATCTATCATCTATCTATCTATCTATCTATCATCTATCTATATATCTATCTATCTATCGATAGTATCTATCTATCTATCTACTATAATCTATCTATCTATCTATCTATCTATCATCTATATTCTATCTATCTATTATGATATCTATCATCCATGCCATCTATTATCTATCACTGCCTACTATCTATCTATCTATCTATCCTGCTATCTATCTATCTATCTCTCTATCTATCATCCTCTATCTACTATTATCTATCTATCATTATCTATCTATCTATCATCCATTCTATCTATCTATCTATCTATCGAAAAGTTAAAATCGATCTACCATCATCCATCCTAATTATTCTATCTATCTATCTATCTATCTATCTATCTATCTATTATTTCTATCTATTATCTATCCTATCTATTATCTATCTAATCTATCTATCTATCTATCATCTATCATCTCTATCTATCTATCTTATCTTATCTATCTATCTATCTATGCTATCTATCTATCTATAATCTTATCTTCTACTATCTATCTATCTATCTATCTATCTATCTATCTATCTATCTATCTATCTATCTATCATCCATCCAGCTATTATCTATCACTCTAGCATCTATCTATCTATCATCTATCAGCTATCTATCTATCTATATCTCTATTATCATCCATCTATCTACTATCTATCTATCTATCGATCTATCTATATTGCTATTATCATCCATCACTATCTAATCTATCACTGCTATTCTATCATCTATTCTATATATCGAGCAATGCGATGCTATCTATCTATTCTTTACTATATCCATCCATCTATCGATCGATCACTGCTATCTATGCTTTCTATTATTCTATACTGCTATCTAATCTATCGATCGCTCTATCCACGGCTATCTATCTATCTATCCTTACTATAATCATCCATCTATCTATCTAATCACTGCTATCTATCTCTCGGATCTATCTTATCACGGTAGCTAGCTATCTATCGATCTATCTACTGCTATCTATCTATCTATCGCTCGAGCGAGGCATCCAGCCAGCGAGTCGAGCTAGCATCGATCGAGCGAGTCATGTCATCGATAATTTCTCTATCATTCCATCTATTATTCTATTCATCTATCTATCATCTATATATCTGTCTTATTGTCTATCTAGCTATATATCCATCTATCTATCTCTCTATCATCCATCTATTTATCTATCATCTATCTATCATCTATCTATCTATCTATCATCTATCTTCGATCTGGTCGATCTATATATCTATATCCATCTATCATCTCTCGATTCATCCAGTCTATTTATCTATCATCATCATCTATCGTAGCTAGTCTATCTATCTAGCTATCGATCATCACTGAACCGATCTAGTCTATCTAGCGATCGTATCACGGCGACTAGTCTAGCGAATGCGCGCTTCGATCATGCCAGCATCTATCGAGCTATCGTCGAGTCATTACTATCTCATCCATCGGCGAAGCGCGCTAGGCAGCCATCTAGTGAGCTATCATATATATTCATATGCTATCTATCTATTATCTAGCTAGCATCCATCTATGCATTCTCTCTATCTATTATCTATCATTCAATCCAATCGAGCTAGCGATCGTAGCTGATCTAGCTCTCTATCTGGCGATCATCTATCGCGCTATTATCAGCCCAGCTAGTAGAGAGCTAGCGATTCAGCCGAGCGAGCGACGCAGGCAGCGAGCGAGCGCGGCGAGGCAGCGATCCAGCGAGCGATCGCGCGAGCGAGCAGCCAGCAGCGGCGAGCAGCTAGCGCTGAGCGAGTCAGCAGCAGAAGCACCAGCGAGCGACGAGCACGACAGCGACGCGCAGCGAGCGACGCAGGCTGCGCAGAGCGGCGAGATGTCAGCCAGCTAGCGAGCGAGCGAGCACGGGAGCGAGCGAGACGAGAGCAGCGAGCAGCGGCGAGACGAGGCAGCAGCAGGCTGAGCAGGCGAGCGAGCACTCGAGCGAGGCGGCGAGCGAGAGAGCCAGCGAGCTGAGCGCCTGCAGAGCGAGCGACAGCGGCACGGCGAGCGCAGCGAGCGAGCAGGCGGAGCGAGCAGGAGCGCGCGAGCGAGCAGAGCGAGCGAGCGAGCGAGCGAGCGAGGGAGCATGCCAGAGGAGCCGAGCGCCAGCGGGAGCAGCGGAAGGCGAGGGAGGGACAGCGACAGAGCGAGCGAGCGAGCGACGTCGAGGCCAGCGACGAGCGCCGAGCAGCCAGCGAGGGAGCGAGCAGCGAGCGAGCAGCGGTAGCGAGCGAGGAGCTAGGAGCGAGCGAGAGGGCGAGCGAGCGAGCGGCGCAGCGAGCGAGGCCGAAGCCAAGAGCAGCAGCAGCGAGAGCGAGCGAGCGAGCAGCGGAGCGAGCAGCAGGCGCAGCGCGAGCGAGGCGGAGCGAGCGACGCGCGAGCAGAGCCAGCCAGAGTCGAGCGAGCGCGAGGCGAGCGAGCACCGCGAGCGAGCGCAGACGCGCGAGGAGAAGCGAGCGAGCGAGAGCGAGGAGCGAGCGAGCGAGCTAGCGAGAGAGCACGAGCGCCGCGAGCTGAGCGAGGAGCAGCCAGCCCGACGAAGCAGCGAGCGAGCGAGCTCGCCGAGCAGAGCAGCTGAGCGAGCGAGCGCGGCGGAGCAGCAGCGAGCCGATGCTGAGCGAGCAGCCAGCAGAGCGAGAGAGCCAGCAGCAGCGAGCGAGCGAGCAGAAAGCGAGCGGAGCAGCGAGCGAGCGGGAGGGAGCGAGGGCAGCGCGAGCGAGCCGAGCCAGCGAGGGCAGCAAGCAGCAGCGGCACGTAGCAAGCAGCGAGCGCGCGAGATGACGAGATCAGCGCGAGTCGAGCGCAGCCGAGCGAGCAGCGGCAGCGGCGAGAGAGAGCTCAGCGAGCGAGCAGAGCGAGCAGCCGCGAGCGAGACGAGGGAGCGAGCAGCGAGCGAGCAGCGCGCGAGCGAGCAGAGCGGAAGCGGGCAGGAGCGAGCAGAGCGCAGCGAGCGAGCAGCACGAGAGCAGCGGCAGCGAGCGAGGAGCAGCAAGCGAGCGATGCAGCGGAGGCCATGCAGGAGGAGCAGCGAGGGAGCGAGCAGTCGAGCGAGCGATGCGAGAGGCAGCGCCAGCGAGCGAGCGCGCGAGCAGCCAGCGAGGGGAAGCAGGATCGCTAGAGCGAGGCAGCGAAAAAGGAGGGAGCGAGCGAGCGTCGCTAGCGAGCAGTCCAGCCAGCGGCGACGAGGCAGGCGAGCGAGCGAGCGCAGCCGGCGAGCGGAGAGCGAGCGAGCGAGCGCGGCGAGCGAGCGAGCGCGGCGAGTCGATCGAGCCAGCTAGCGAGCGACGGCGAGCGAGCCGAGCGAGCGAGCCAGGACGAGCGAGCGAGCGAGCGAGCAGCGAGCGAGCTCGAGGCGAGCGGCGGCGAGGAGCGAGCAGCGCGAGCGAGACAGCCACGAGCGAGCAGAGCGCGCGAGCGAGCACAGCGAGCGAGCGCGCGATGCGAGCAGCAGACGAGCGAGCAGGACGAGCGAGCGAGAGCAGCCGCGAGCGAGCGGAGCGCGAGTCAAGCGACCGAGCGAGGCGAGCAGCTAGCCAGCAGCTACAGCGAGAGCCGCGAGCAGCAGCAGCGGAGCGAGCGAGCGAGCAGCCAGCGAGCGAGCACGAGCCGAGAGCGAGTCAGGACGCGACGGAGCAAGCCCAAGCGGATGCGGGCAGGCAGCGAGCGAGCGCAGACGGAGCGAGCGGAGCGAGCGAGCGGCAAGCAGAGCGACGCAAGCAGCCACGAGGGACGAGCGAGCGACGGCAGCGATGCGAGCGAGCGAGCGAGCGAGCGAGCGGAGGCGAGCGAGCGAGCAGCAGGACGGAGCGGCGCGCAGCGAGGAGCAGCAGCGAGAGAGGCATGCGCGAGGAGCAGCAGCAGAAGCCAGCGAGGGAGCGAGCACGAGAGCAGAGAGAGAGCGAGCGCGAGCACGAGCGGGACGAGCGGGCGAGCGAGCGAGCGAGAGCCAGCGAGCGAGCGGCGCGAGCGAGAACAGCGAGCGAGTGCAGCATCGACGCGGTCGGAGCAGGAGCGAGCGAGCGAGCGGGTCGAGCGAGCGAGCAGCGCGGGAGAGAGCGAGCCGAGCGAGCCGCAGCGGACGAGCGAGCGGCGACGATGCGAGCGTAGCAGCGAGCGAGCGCGAGCGAGCGAGCGAGCGGTAGACGAGCAGAGCCGCGGCGCAGCGAGCGAGGACGCGAGCCGAGCGAGCAGCACGAGCCGCCATCAGCGAGAGCAGCCGCAGCGGAGGGGCAGCGCTGCGACGACGAGGAGCACGGCTCGACAGAAGCAGCAGAGCGAGCGAGCGCGCAGCGAGCGAGGCAGCTAAGCCAGCTAGCGGAGCGAGCGAGCGACAGCCAGCGAATCTGCTATGATCAGCGGAGCGAAATGCTACGAGATCAAGCCATATCGAGCTGAGACTGATGTCTCAGCCGCGAGCGCGGAGCAGCAAAGCACAGCGGAGGAGGAGCAGCAGCGAGCGAGCGAGCGGCCGAGTTGGGACCCGAGCGAGCGCAAGCAGCGATCGAGCGAGCGAGAGCGAGCTAGCGAGCGAGAGCGCAGCGGAGGAGCGAGCGAGCGGGAGCGACGAGAGAGAGCAGAGAGCGACGCCGCGAGCGCACACAGCGAGGCGGACGAGCAGCCAGCAGCGGCAGCGAGCGCTAGCGAGCGAGCAGCAGAGCGTAGAGCGCAGCGAGCGAGCCAGCCAGGCGAGGAGCAGCAGCAAGCGGGAGCAGGCGGACAGGAGCGACGCGAGCCAGCGCAGGAGCGAGCGAGCAGACGGAGGCGCAGCAGAGAGCAGCAGCGACAGCAGCGAGCGAGGCGCGAGCGAGCAGCAGCGAGCGAGCAGCCTAGCAAGAGGAGCAGCCGAGGGCGCGCGACAGATACGCCAGCCGAAGGGCAGCGAGCGAGCGGAAGAGCCACGAGCGAGCGCCAGCAGCGCGCGAGTCGAGCAGCCAGCGGCGAGCCGGAGCGAGCAGCCGGAGCGAGCGAGCAGCCACGAGCGCAGAGCCAGAGCGAGCGAGCAGGCGAGCGAGCGAGCAGCCATCCAGCGAGCGGAGCGAGCGGAGGCGCGAGCGAGCAGCCAGCCAGACGAGCAGCAGCCAGCGACGAGAGGCGAAGCGAGCCAGCGAGCAGCCAGGCGAGCGAGCGAGCGAGCGAGCGATAGCGAGGCAGCGAGCGAGCGAGCGGCGAGTCGAGCGAGCGAGCGACGCGAGCGAGGCGAAGCGAGCGAGTCGAGTCGAGCGAATCAGATCTAGCATCAGCCAGCTACAGCGAGCCGGCTTTAGCGATCGCCATCCATGCGTCGGCGAGCGTAGGACGCAGCGAGCGACAGCGCAGGCCAGCCAGGCGAGCCAGCGAGGAGGAGAGCGCGAGCGAGCAGCAGCAGCGAGCAGCAGCCACAGCGAGCGGAGAGCCGGAGCAGCGCCAGCGAGCGAGCGAGCGAGCGAGCGAGGGCGAGCGAGCTAGCGAGCGTGAGCGACGAGCGAGGAGCAGGAGCGAGCGAGCGAGCGAGGACGAGAGCGAGCGAGCGATCGAGCGAGCGAGCGAGCAGTAGCACGCCACAGCATCAGACAGCCCAAGCCACGAGCCAGCGAGCCATCGAGCAAAGGCGGAGCACGAGTCCACGAGCAGCGAGCCAGCGTAGCAGCAGGCAGCGAGCGCGCAGGCGCGCGAGCGCGAGAATGCCGCGAGCGCGCGAGCGCTGCGTATGTTCCGTCGCTTCGAGCGCGAGAGCGCGCGACGCAGCGGGAGCGCGCGCAGAGCGAGCGAGGCGCGCGCGAGCGCGCGCGTAGCCCTCCGAGCGAGAGTCGTACTACCCCGTAGTTCGTCTTCGAGCCCCGCGCGAGCCCCATCTCGCGCGCGTCCTCGTCTCTCTATCTCTGGCGGCGACGGGGCGCCTCGGCGCGAGCACGGCCTCGCTACCGGCGACGCTCTCCTCGAGTGCTCTCGTCGCGTCGATACGCGCGTCGGCAGCTCCTCCGAGCGCGCCGCGACGCGGGCGCCATCTTTTCCGCTCGTCTTTCCTCCTTATCCCTTTATTCTCGCTCCCCAATTCTCTCCTCTATTCCTCTCCTCTCTACTTCGTCTCTCTTATTCTTCTATCTCTCCCTCTCTCTTTTCCTTTTATCTCTTCCTTCCTCTTCCTCTATCTTCTCTTTCTATATCTTCTATCTTCAGCCTCTTCATCATCTCTTAATCTTCTTCTCTTCTATCTCGTCTATCTATCTTCTATCATATCTCCGTCTTATCATCTTCATCTATCTGTCTGTCTATCTTCTATCATCTATCTGTCTATCTTACTTCTGTCTCTTCACTATCTCTTGATCTATCATCTTCATCTCATCTATCTTCATTATCTCATCCTCTATCTTCGGTCTCTATCATCTACCAGCTCTAATCCTTCTCTTCTATATCATCGTCGTTCTTATCCATCTCTATCTTCATTGTACTTCGTCTTCTCATCTATCATCTATCATCCTCTTCTATCTGCTATAGCTATCTATCTCTTCTTCTATATCATCGAATCTTCTATGTTCTCGTCGTCTTCTATTCTCATCATACTAATGTCTCATCATCTATCGTTCTCTATTCATCATCATCTGATATCTATCAATCTAGTGCTATCTGTCTAGCATCATCATCTATCGTCTATCAATCTCGTTCATATTCTAATCGACTCTATCAGTCTCCACTCTGTCTGACTTCCATTATCTATCTTATTCATCTTCGTCTTCTGTCGCTAACTCATATAATGTCGTGTCTATCTATCTATCATATATCTGTCTGTAATCTATCTATATTATCTGTCATCTATCGATCATCTACTTTCTGTCGTGATCTCTCATCTATCTGTCATAGGCTATCATCTGTCTGTCTAGGTGGCTATCTATCTATCTATCTATCATCATCTATTAGCTATATTATCTATCTATCTATCATCCTTATCTATCTGTCTATCTATACTATCTATCCATCCATCTACTATCTATCATCTAATGATATCATCTATCTGGTCTGTCTATCTATCTATTTTCCACTATCTGTCTATCTATCATCTGTCTGTCTGTCTGGTCTGTCTGTCTATCTATATATCTATCATCCTTCATCTATCTGTCTATCTTCATCCGGCTATCTATTGTCTATATATCTATCTATCATCATGTCATCTATCGTCTGTCTGTCCTGGTCTGTCTGTCTATCATCATCAATATCTATCTATCTATACTATCTATCTGTCTATCTTCATTCCAATCATCTCTAGTCTATATCTATCTGTCTGTCTATCTATCATCATCTATTGTCTATCTATGATCTGTCTGTCTGTTCTATATCTCTATCTATCTCATTCTATCTATCATCCAGTTATCGTCTATCTTTCATCCTTATCTATCTGTCTATCTATCATCTGTTCTGTCTGTCTGTCTGTCTATTTTCAATATCTGTCTGTCTATTATCTATCATATCTGTTTATATCTGTCATATATCTATCTCTATCATCTATCTGTCTATCATTGATCTATCTATATCTGGTCTGTCTGTATTATCTATCTATCTGTCTATATCTATCTACTATCGATCTGTATCTATCGATGCTATCTATATCTATCATCTATCTGTCTGTCTATCGATCTATCTGTCATCTTCATCGTCTAATCTGTCTATCTATCTTATCATCTATCGTATCTATCTGTCTATCTGATCACTATCTATCTTATCATCTATCTATCATATATCGTCTATCATCAAGTCTGCTGGCTCGTCGTCTGTCTATCTATATAGTATCTATCATCTATCTATCTATCCCTATCTTATCTGTCTATCTATCATCTATATCTATCTGTCTGTCTATCTATCTATATCTATCATCTCATCTGTCTATATCATCATCTATCTGTCTGCTATCGTCTGTCTGTCTATTGTTGTCTATATATCTATATATCCTTCATTATCTGTCTTGTCTATCTATCTATCCAATCTATCGTTCTGTCTATCTATCTATCATCTATCTGTCTATCTATCTGTATGTTGTCTGTCTGTCTATCTATCTATCTATATATATATCATCATTATACTATCTGTCTATCTTCATAATCTATTATCTGTCTATCTATCATCTATCATGTATGTATATATTATTCATTTGAGTATATATATCATTGTATGTCTGTATATATCTCTAATAGCCTATATATCTATCTATCTTATAAGCTATCTGTATATTGTCTGATCTATAATCCATCTATCTGACTATCTATCTATCTATTGTTGGTCTGTCTATCTATATATATCTGTCTATTATATCTATCTATCATCGATATATCTGGTCTATCTATCTATCTAACTATTGTCTATTTATGTTCCTCTGTCTGTCTGTTGTCTCTATGCATTATATCCTTATCTATCTGTTCTTCTATCATTTTCTGTCTATCTATCTGTTCTATATCTATATCTATATGATCTATCTGTCTATCTATCTATCTGTCTGTTATTATCTGTCTCATGTCTATATTCTTCTTTTTATTTCTTCTATTACTCTCTCTATCATACCTCTTACTGGCTACTATTGTTTATGATTATTCGTTATCCAGTATTCTGTCGTAATCAGATAAGTCTGCATATACACTGTATCTGTATATCTACATCTGTCAGTAGCCTTGCTCAGTTCGTCTTAGTTCTATATTATGGATATATCACCATCTATCTATCTATATTTTGTCTGTCTATCTATCTATCTATCTATCTTCAATCTATCTATCTATCATCTATCTGTCTATCTATCTATCATCTGTCTGTCTGTCTGTCTATCGTCTGTCTGTCTATCTATCTATCTATCGTATATCTGTCTATCTATCTATCATCGTATCTGTCTGTATATCTATCTATCATCTATGCTGTCTGTCTTATCTATCTGTCTATCTATCTATCCCCTATCTGTCTGTCTGTATCTATTGATCTATTATATATCATCTGACTGTAATGCATTTATCTATATCTGTCTGTATCTTTCTAAAGATAGATGATACAGATAAACAAAGGTAGATAATATCTAGATAGATGATAGATAATACATAGATAGATGAGAGAGAATATATATATATAGATAGATAATTATAGTAGATGATAGATAATATATAGATAGATAATATATATATATAGATAGACAGATAGATAAATACACTCAGTGTAGTAAGTCTGTAATCTAATCTAATCTGTCTATCTACCTCTTTCTAAATGATAGGGGGCCAGTAACTCTGGTATCATTAACTTCCTGTCTGTATAGATGGCCATATGTAATTCGGGAGAGCATCGTGGGAAGAGTTTGTGTGGTGCTAGGGACATATGTGTATGTATTTTATTTATTATATAGTTCTACATATTCCGCAGCGCTTTACAATGATTTACTCAATTCACATCAGGCCCTGCCCCGAAGAGCTTACAATCTAATCACTTATGACACATACAACCTATCAGTAGTCTTTATGATTGTGGGGGAAACCGGAGTGCCGGAGGAAACCCACGCAAACACGGGGAGAGAAATACAAAAATCCTTGCAGATGTGTCAGAAGGGTGGAATCAAACTCAGGACCACTCATCGCTGGCAAGCATCAGTGCTAACCACTGAGCCACGTACATGCCAAGTGTGCAGAAGGTAAAAGACTCCAGGAAGTGTGGGGTCACAGTAGTTTGGGGTGGTGTCTTGTTGTGCATTTTTGCTCAGACCCCCCCCAAAAAGGGTGAATGTTTGATGAAAGATGCACACATGTGATATACTTGCCTAGATGGGATTTTGTGAAACCCCCACTGGAGAAGTGGAACACCAGTCAGGGGCCCGGGGTTTATACACCCAGACCAACCGTTCACCAGAGTAAGATGAGTGATACAGAACCAAAGTCTTAAAGGGGTGGTATTATACGCAGCAGAATTAGTTATTTGAATCCAATATGTCCACACTTAAAAAGATGGTGACTTGTCAGAGTATCTGGCAAGGGTATCTGCCTCTCCCTCTGACTCAATGAGCTTTTTAAAGCTGAGCATGTGCAAAGAAGGCACTGGAAAACCGCAATCAATCATTTGTCATATCTGGTTGTCACATCCTTGATGACTGCAGGGAGGGGGGAAAACAAGTTATTTCAGAGAATCAAGGTAATAATTATCTTTAAAGGAGAACTACGGTAAACTTACATTTTTTTAAATTTAATCCTTATATGATGAAAGCTTTTCTCCTCAGAACACCTACACATTGTACGTTACCTACGTACTTTCGTGTTGTTGTCTCTCTCCTATTGTATCACGGTATTGCATGTAATGACTGTAAGATCATCATTCTGGCTTACTTATACTAGTATTACCTGTGTATGTAATATGTATGACTTATTACCCTGTATGTAATGGTTGACTATGTCATTGTACAAGCGCCACGGAGAAGATGTTGGCGCTATAATAAATCATAATAATAACTCACAGCCCATGTAGTCATCAAAGAGCCAAATCCCTGACCCCAATATTCACCGTCTCTATGTACAGAGTATTTTCTATACAGATGTAATACACCGATATGGAATCCCTGATAAGTAATAGATTCTGTAACTGACCCAGTATTCACCGTCTCTATGTACAGAGTATTTTCTATAAGATGTCTATACACCGATATGGAATCCCTGATAAGTAATAGATTCTGTAACTGACCCAGTATTCACCGTCTCTATGTACAGAAGTATTTCTATACAGATGTCTATACACCGATATGGAATCCCTGATAAGGTATAGCATTTGTAACTGACCCCAGTATTCACTGTCTCTATGTACAGAGTATTTTCTATACAGATGTCTATTACACCGATATGGAATCCCTGATAAGTAATAGATTCTGTAACTGACCCAGTATTCACCGTCTCTATGTACAGAGTATTTTCTATACAGATGTCTATACACGATATGGAATCCCTGATAAGTAATAATTCTGTACTGACCGGTATTCATCTGTCCTATGTACAGAGTATTTTCTATACAGATGTCTATACACCGAATGGAAATCCCTGATAAGTAATAGATTGTAACTGACCCAGTAGTTCACTGTCTCATTACAGAGTATTTTCTATACAGATCTATAACACGATAGGAATCCTGATAAGTAATAGATTCTGTAACTGACCCCAGTATTCACCGTCTCTATGTACAGAGTATTTTCTATACAGATGCTATACACAATATGGAATCCCTGATAAAGTATAGATTCTGTAAACTGACCCTGTTTCACCGTCTCTATGTACAGAGTTATTTTCTATACAGATGTCTATACACGATATGGAATCCCTGAATAAGTAATAGATTCTGTAAACTGACCCCAGTATTCACCGTCTCTATGTACAGAGTATTTTCATACCGAGTCTATACACCGATATGGAATCCCTGATGAAGTAATAGATTCTGTAACTGACCCTGTATCACCGTCTCTATGTACAGAGTATTTTTATACAGATGATATACACCGATATGGAATCCCTGATAAGTAATAGATTCTGTAACTGACCCCAGTATTCACCGTCTCTATGTATAGAGTATTTTCATACAGATGTCTATCACCGATATGGAATCCCTGATAAGTAATAGATTCGTAATGACCCTGTATTCACCGTCTCACGTACAGAGTATTTTTCTACACAGATGTCTATACCCCGATATGGGAATTCCTGATAAGTAATAGATTCTGTATCTGACCCAGTATTCACCGTCTCTATGTACAGAGTATTTCTATACAGATGTCTAGACACGATATGGAATCCCTGATAAGTAATAGATTCTGTAACTGACCCCAGTATCACTGTTCTATGTACAGAGTATTTTCTATACAGATGGTCATACACGATAGTGGAATCCTGATAAAGTAATAGATTCTGTAACTGACCCCAGTATTCACCGTCTCTATGTACAGAGTATTTTCTATACAGATGTATATACACCGATATGGAAATCCCTGATAAGTAATAGATTCTGTAACGACCCAGTATTCAACCTTCTATAGTACAGAGTATTTTCTATACAGATGTCTATACACCGATAGGAATCCCTGATAAGTAAAGATTCTGTAACTGACCCCAGTATTCACTGTCTCTATGTACAGAGTATTTTCTATACAGATGTCTATACACCGATATGGAATCCCTGATAAGTAAGAGATTCTGTAAAACTGACCCCAGTATTCCCCGTTCTCTATGTACAGGTATTTTTTCTCATACAGATGTCATACACCGATATGGAATCCCTGATAAGAATAGATTCTGTAACTGACCCGGTATTCACTGTCTCTATGTGACAGAGTATTTCTATACAGATGTCTATACACCGATATGGAATCCCTGATAAGTAATAGATCTGTAACTGACCCCAGTATCACCCGTCTCTATGTACAGAGTATTTCTATACAGATGTCTATACACCAATATGGAATCCCTGATAAGTAATAGATCTGATAACTGACCCCTGATTCACCGTCTCTATGTACAGAGTATTTTCTATACAGATGTCTATACACCGATATGGAATCCCTGATAAGTAATAGATTCTGTAACTGACCCAGTATTCACCGTCTCTAGGTACAGAGTATTTTCTATACAGATGTCTATACACGATATGGACCCTGATAAGTAATAGATTCTGTAACGACCCTGTATTCACCGTCTCTATGTACAGAGTATTTTCTATACAGATGTCTATACACCGATATGGAATCCCTGATAAGTAAAGATTCTGTAACTGACCCCAGTATTCAACGTCTCATGTACAGAGTATTTCTATACAGATGTCTATACACCCATATGGAATCCTCGGATAAGTAATAGATTCGTAACTGACCTGTATCACCGTCTCTATGTACAGAGTATTTTCTATACAGATGTCATACACCGATATGGAATCCTGATAAGTAATAGATTCTGTAACTGACCCCAGTATTCACCGTCTCTAGTATAGAGTTATTCTATTACAGATGTCTATACACCGATATGGAATCCCTGATAAGTAATAGATTCTGTAATGACCCTGTATTCACCGTCTCTACGTACAGAGTATTTTCTACACAGATGTCTATTACCCCGATATGGATCCCTGATAAGTAATAGATTCTGTATCTGACCCAGTATTCACCGTCTCTAGTACAGAGTATTTTCTATACAGATGTCTATACACCGATATGGAATCCCTGTAAGTAAAGATTCTGAACTGACCCCAGTATTCACTTGTCTCTATGTACAGAGTATTTTCTATACAGATGTCTATACACCGATATGGAATCCTGTGATAGTAATAGATTCTGTAAACTGACCCCAGTATTCACCGTCTCTATGTACAGAGTATTTTCTATACAGATGTCTATACACCGATATGGAATCCCTGATAAGTAATAGATTCCTGTAACTGACCCCGGTATTCATGTCTCTATGTACAGAGTATTTTCTATCAGATGTCGATATACACCGATATGGAATCCCTGATGAGTAATAGATCTGTAAACTGACCCAGTATTCACGTCTCTTGTAAGAGTATTTTCTATACAGATGTCTATACACCGATATGGAATCCCTGATAAGTAATAGATCTGTAACTGACCCCAGGTATTCACCGTCTCTATGTACAGAGTATTTTCTATACAGATGTCTATACACCGATATGGAATCCCTGATAGTAATAGATTCTGTAACTGACCCGGTATTCATGTCTTATGTACAGAGTATTTTCTATACAGATGTCTATACACCGATATGGAATCCCTGATGAGTAATAGATTCTGTAACTGACCCAGTATTCACGTCTCTATGTACAGAGTATTTTCTATACAGATGTCTATACACCGATATGGAATCCCTGATAAGTAATAGATTCTGTAACTGACCCAGTATTCACTGTCTCTATGTACAGAGTATTTTCTATACAGATGCTATACACCGATATGACAATATGGAATCCCTGATAAGTAATAGATTCTGTAACTGACCCTGTATTCACCGTCTCTATGTACAGAGTATTTTCATACAGATGTCTATACACCGATATGGAATCCCTGATAAAGTAAAGATTCTGTAAAGACCCAGTATTCACCGTCTCTATGTACAGAGTATTTTCTATACAGATGTCTATACACCGATATGGAATCCCTGATAAGTAATAGATTCTGTAACTGACCCCAGTATTCACCGTCTCTGTGTACAGAGTATTTCTATACAGATCTATCACGATATGGAATCCCTGATAAGTAATAGATTCTGTAACTGACCCAGTATTCACCGTCTCATGTACAGAGTATTTTCTATACAGATGTCTATATACCGATATGGAACCCCGATAAGTAATAGATTCTGTAACGACCCAGTGATTCACCGTCTCTATGTACAGAGGATTTTATACAGATGTCACAATGTCTATACACCAATATGGAATCCTGATAAGTAATAGATTCTGTAAACTGACCCCAGTATTACCGTCTCTATGTACAGAGTATTTTCTATACAGATGTCTATTACACCGATATGGAATCCCTGATAAGTTAATAGATCTGTAACTGACCCAGTATTCACCGTCTCTATGTACAGAGTATTTTCTATACAGATGTCTATAAAACCGATATGGAATCCCTGATAAGTAATAGATTCTGTAACTGACCCCGTATTCACCGTCTCTATGTACAGAGTATTTTCTATACAGATGTCTATACACCGATATGGAATCCCTGAAAGTAATAGATCTGTAACTGACCCAGTATTTCATGTCTCTATGTACAGAGTATTTCTATACAGATGTCTATACACCAATATGGAATCCTGATAAGTAATAGATTCGTAACTGGACCCAGTATTCACCGTCTCTATGTACAGAGTATTTTCTACAGATGTCTTATACACCAATATGGAATCCCTAATAAGTAATAGATTCTGTAACTGACCCCAGTATTCACTGTTATTTTCTATAGCATTTTCTGTAGCACTTACTGATTTGCATGTGTTGCTGCATACCTACAATCCAGCACACATTTTGTTTAGAAGCAGTATCCCCCCTCCCTCTTTTAACCACTCCCACTTCCATCTGACCTGACTTTTTCCCCACAAACCAGATTTGGTTGGATGTATAAAGAAATTGGGGGCAGATCAACAAAATAATGATACAGTGGTGGTTAGAAAGAATTAAAGTTTCCAGTTATGGTCAATTTAAAATAACCGGTATAGATGCACTTTAAGTAAACTACACATTCAGCTGTATATCAAATGGTATTAAAGAGGAGATGGAATCATGGGAAGGAGAATGTTCAGATTGTACCAATAATCCACTTACAGAACAGATACAGGGAACAGATCCATCTACTGATACCATGGGATCCAACCAAAATAACAGCTTGTCAGATAATTATATATCAAATGGTATTAAAAAGGAGATGGAATCATGGGAAGGACCAAGAAGTTGCATACAAAAAAAGCAATTTAGTTTTGAATGTGGTAAAATCAACATTACTGCACATCAGAGAACTCACACAAGAGAGAAACCATATTCTTGTTCTGAATGTGGGAAATGTTTTGTCGAAAATGCTAAACTTAAGCTACATCAGAGAACCCACACTGGAGAAAAACCTCTCTCTTGTTCTGAGTGTGGGAAATGTTTTGCCCAAAAAAA
>JAACNH010000074.1:513822-534736 GCA_019447015.1 Hymenochirus boettgeri
CTTGTTCTGAGTGTGGGAAATGTTTTGCCCAAAAAAAGCGCCTTAAAATACATCAGAGAGTCCATACTGGGAAAAAAAAATTCTCTTGTAGAATATGTGGGAAAAGCTTTTTAAGCAAAGCAATTCGATCGTATACGCATAAGTATGTCACAAACAAAAAGATAAACCGTTTTTCAGGCTTGTTCTGATGTGAGAAATGTTTTTTAAAACCATGCCCCACCGTATTACATACACAGACATCAACCAGGAACTCACACCGAGGAGAGAACCATTTCTTGTTCTGAATTGGAAATGTTTTTACACGAAAATGTCACTTACATGTACATGAAATGCTTCACAAACCGACGAGAAACCAATTCTCTTGTTCTGAATGTGGAAAAGTTTTGCCAAAAATGCGACTTCATCGCCATCAAAACCCCACACTGAAAAAAAACTTTTTCTTGTCCTTAATTGGGGAATGTTTTTCAGATGTAAGGTCGCTCATAGATATATTCACAATACAAGGAAACTTTCTGCACATTGCTGAATCCCTCATTGGGTGAGAACCATTCTCTTGTCATTTCTTTATGATTTCAGACCAGTTATTCTAAAGGGTAATAACCTCTCTCCACAATCAATTCAGACATATGAAAGACACTTTCCTTTGATTGGCCCAAAAATTGTACATTTTCCCGATGTAACATTAGATCGTAATACCGATCGTATTTAGACTGCAGGAATTACTTTCTGTTACCGGTATATACTCGAGTATAAACCGAGGTTTTCAGGCTTTATAAAAGCCTGAAAATCTCTTACCGATCGGTTTATACTCGAGTCAAGTTTCCCTACTTGTCCGTGCGGCGCGGCGATCCGCTCTGTCGCATAACCACAGCCTCTTCGCGCTCCGGATGCACTGTCACGACCCCTAACCCGCCGCGCCGCAAAGTGAGAGCGCTCCGGGTAGTGACATCTCCGGATGCGCAGAGGCTGTGGAGCGAGGATGCAGATCGCGGCCGGCCGCCGGACAGGTAAGGAAAACATATTCTTTATATACACAGTGGACACCCTTAAGTGGCAAATACCTCCAAATAGGAGTAAAACCTTCTTTTTTAATTTTGTGCATACTGTATGCGCCAAATATAGGCAAGGATTACCCCTATTTGCATGGTATTTTGCCACCTTAAATTTTTGAAAACTACAACTCCCCAGCATGCTTCTATATTGGTAGTAATTTGTAGTTTTCAAACTCTTAATTGGGCAAATACTTGCAAATAGGAGTAAATCCTGCCTATATTTGTGCATACAGTATGCACAAATAAGAAGGATATTACTCTTCTTTGTAAGTATTTGCAACTTAGGATTTTGAAAACTACAACTCCCACAATAAAGGCATGCTGGGAGTTGTAGTTTCCAACATCTTAGTGTCCAATAATACACCCCTCGGTTTATCTCGAGTCAGTGTGGTTTTCCTCCTTTCCTCCCCTGCCTCCTTTTTACTAAACTAGTACCGCTGTGTGTTTATATCCTCGTGACGGTTTATAATCCTCGAGTATATAACGGTAATTTAACAATTGTAGTATTTTCTGATGTTCCAATTTAAATGTAATGTCTAAAAAGTATTGTTCCCAACAGAACAAGTCAGAGACAACCACGTGGACAATCCATTAAGACGGGAAAAACGTTTTTGCACTGTGAGAATGGTAAAACTATGGAATTTGTCTTCCATTGGACGTGGGATGGCAGGTAATAGAATAGTTATATAAAGAACGCTGGATGAGTTTCTGACACAAGGAATGTTTAAAGTTTACTGGTATTGATACATAAAGTAGAGTTGATCCAGGAGAAATTTTCCGATTGCCACTTTTATTTCATAAAGTTTGGTGGGGTTTTTTTGCCTTCCTCTGGATCACTTAGGCAGGAAATGAGGATATTGCCGAGTAAGGTTGGACTGGCAGTGGGGTATACTAGCTGGCCTGCGATGGGTCAGTAGAGGGAGAAGTGGTCCAATTGTCACCTTACAGTCTAGAGCGATGGGGATGAACATAAGTGACAGATCAGTATCTGTAACTAATGTTGTCATGGTATAACTAGTCGGTTGTGATGGTTCAGTAAGAGGGCTAGAAGTTTCCAGGTCCCAGATTTAAACCTAAGTCTATAGAGATGGGGATGAGAACATAAGGTGAAGCGATCAGTATCCTGTACAAGTTGTCAGTGGATTAAACTAGTCATCTGTGCTGGGTCAGTAAGAGGGGTAAATTTGTCTAGGTCCCGATTGGTAACCTTACGTCTCAGAGGAGATGGGAAAATGAGACATAAAGGAATCATATCAGTAGATGTAACTAAGTTTGTCATGGAGTATAACTTAGTCGTCTGTGATGGGGTCAGTCAGAGTGGAGAAGTGTCCATGTCCAGATTGTAACCCTTACCTCTAGATGAGAATGGGGATGAGGCATCAATGTGAAGCAGATCATTATTCTTTAACTAAGTTTGTTCATGGATTATAACTAGTCGGTCTGTGATGGGTCAGTAAGAGGGATAGAAAGTGTCCAGGTCAAGCTTGCAACGCTTACAGTCTAAGGAGATGGGGATGAGACATAAGGTGAGCAGATCATATCTGTAACTAGTTGTCAGTGGATTATAACTGTCCAGTCTGTGATGTGGTCCAGTAGAGGGGTAGAAGTGTCCAGGCCAGATTGTACTTAACGCTAGAAGGAGATGGGATGAGACAAAAGTTAGCAGATCAGTATCTGTAACTAAGTTGTTCAGTGGATTATAACTAGTCGGTCTGTGAGGGTCAGTAGAGGGGTAGAAGTGTCATGCCAGATTGAACCTTACGTCTAGAGGAGATGGGATGAAGACATAAGGTGACAGATAAGTATCATGTAACTAGTTGTCATGGATTTAACGAGTATTCTGTGATGGTCAGTAGAGGGTGTAGAAGTGTCCAGGTCCATTGTAACCTTACAGTCTAGAGGAGATGGGGATGAATTACATAAGGTGACAGTCATTATCTGTACTAAGTTGTCGTGGATATAACGAGTCGGAGGTCTGTGATGGGTCAGTATAGGGCTAAAAGTTTCCGGATCCGATTGTAACCTTACAGTCTAGCGGAGATGGGGATGAGACTAAGGTGAAGCAGATCAGTATCTGTAACTAAGTTGGTCAGTGGTTATAACTAGTCCAATCTGTGATGGGTCATAGAAAGGTGTCGAAGGTTCCCGGTCCAGATTGTAACCTTACAGTCTAGAGGAGATGGGAATGAGACAAAAGTGAAGCATATCAGTACTGTAACTAAGTTGCATGGAGTATACTAGTCGGTCTGTGATGGTCAGATAAGAGTGGTAGAAGTGTCCAGGTCCAGATGTAACCTTACAGTCTAGAGGAGATGGGAATTAATGCATAGAGGTGAAGCAGATCAGTATCTGTAACTAAGTTTCAGTGGATTATAACTCGTCCGGTCCTGTGATGGGTCGTAGAAGGGATGACCGTGTTCCCAGGTCCAGATTGCAACCTTACAGTCTAAGAGGAGATGGGGAGGAAGACATAAGGGAAGCAGATCAATTATCGTAACTAAGTTGTCATTTTGGATTTAACTAGTCGTCCTGTTGATGGTCCAGTAAGAGGGGTAGAGTGTCCAGGTCCATATTGTAACCTTACAGTCCTAGAGAGATGGGGATGAGACAAAGTGAAGCAGATCATAATCTGTACTACTGTCATTGAGTATAACTATTCGGAATCTGTGATGGGTCAGTAAGAGGGGTAGAGGTGTCCAGGGGTCCGATTGAACCTTACAGTCTAGAGGAGATGGGGAGACGACATAAGGTGACGATACAGTAGCTGTAACAAGTTGTTCCAGTGGGTTATAACTAGTCGGGTCTGGTGATGGTCCAGTAAGAGGGGTAGAAGTGTCCAGGTCCAGATTGTAAACTTACAGTCTAGAGGAGATGGGGACATAAATAACATAAGGTGACAGATCATTATCTGTAACTAATTGTCCAGTGGATTATACTAGTCGGTCCTGTGATGGGTCAGTAAGAGGGGTAGAAGTGTCCAGTCCAGATTTGTAACCTTACAGTCTAGAGGATTGGGGATGAGACTAAGGTGACAGATCAGTAATCTGTAACAGTTGTCAGTGGATGTACCCTAGTCGGTCTGTGATTGGTCAGTAAGAGGGGTATAAGTGTCCATGGTCCAGATTTGTAAAACTTAACAGCTAGAGGAGATGGGGATGAGACATACGGTGACTAGATCAGTTCGGTAACTAATTTTTCAGTGGATATAACTAGTTCGATCTGTGATGGGTCTTAAGAGGGGGTAGAATGGTCCAGGTCCAGATTGTCAACCTTAACAGTCTAGAGGAGTGGGGATGAGACATAAAGTGACAGACAGTCATCTGTATAAAAGTTGTCAGTGGATTATAACTAAGTCGGTCTGTGATGGGTCATACATAGGGGTAGAATTGTCCATGTCCATTTAACCTTACAGTCTAAGGAATGGGGATGAGACAGAAGGTGCCAATCATTATCTGTAACTAAGTTGTTAGTGGATATAACGAGTCGGTCTGTGGGATGGTTCCAGTAAGATGGGTAAGAAGTGTCAAGTCCAGATTGTAGACCTTACAGTCCTAGAGGAAAAAAAGATGGGGATGGAGACATAGAGAGTGACAGTCAGTATCTGTCTAAGTTTGTCAAGTGGATTTATAACTGTCGGTCTGTGATGGGTCATTAAGAAGGTGTAGAAGTGTCCCAGCCAGATGGTACTTACACAGTGTAGATGAGAGGGGATGAACTAAGGTGACAGATCAGTATCTGTAACTAAGTTGTTCAGTGATTATAACTAGTCGGTCTGTGATGGGTCCGTACGAAGGGGTAGAAGTGGTCCCAGGTCCCCAGATTGTAAAACCTACAGTCTAGAGGAGATGGGGATGAGACATAAGGTGAAGATCATTATCCTGTAACTAGTTGTCAGTGGATTATAACATAGTCTGTCCTGTGATAAGTCAGTAAGAGGGGTAAAGTGTCCAGGTCCAGATGTAACCTTACAGTCTAGAGGAGAGGGGATGAGACATAAGTGACAGATCCGTATCTGTAAACTAATTGTCATGGATTATAAACCCCTAGTCGGAATCTGTGATGGGTCAGTAAGAGGGTAAAGTGTCCATGTCCCGATTTGTAACCTTACAGTCTAGAGGAGATGGGGATGAGACATAAGGTGAACAGATCAGTATCTGTAACTAGTTGTCAGTGGATTATAACAGTTTCTGGATCCTGTGATGGGTCCAGTAAGAGGGTAGAAGTGATCCAGTTCCAGATTGTAACATTCAGTCTAGAGGAATGGGGATGCTACATAAGGTGACAGATCATATCTATAACAAGTTTTTTCAGTGATTATAACTATCTGTCCTGTGATGGGTCAGTAAGAGGGGTAGAAGTTTCCAGTTCCCCTGAGTGTAACCTTACAGTCTAGAGGAGATGGGGATGAGACATAAGGTTACAGCATTATCTGTAACAAGTTGTCAGTGGATATAACTTGTCGGCTGATGATGGGTCAGTAAAGGGTATAAGTGTCCAGGTCCAGATTGTGTAACCTTCCATTCTAGAGGAGAGGGGAGGAGACATAGGTGACAGATCAGTATCGTAACTGTTTTCAGTGGATTATCCCTAGTCGGTCTTGATGGTCAGTCAGAGGGTGGTCAGAAAGTGTGTATGACTTGGTAGAATGGGTTACTGCTGGTATTGTTCTTACAAGGACCAATAAAATCCCATCCACCTGGAACAGTCCTATTGGTTTATATTACGATCAGTGAAGCCTGGACCAGATCTCTTTTTTCCAGACAATGTTGGGGCCAAACCGGTATCTGGATTCCTCTTCAGCTGGGGTCTGTTGGGGTACTTTAGAGGGGGTCATTTTTAGGACAGTCATACATGTAAAATAATATATTTTTGGTATTGGAATTTGTAAGCTAAAAACACTATTAGTTTTATGAATGGAACAGAAGGCCCTGCAATATGAAATACCCACATGGAGCCATTATTATTTTCCCTTGCCAGGCAAGTTTTCATTAATATTTGGGGAAATATGATTACAACCAGCTGTTTGGTTTTTTTTAAATTTGGGGGAGGAATTGATAATTAATACAGATCGTATCTGTGATCAATATCCATGAACACTGTACTATCTACATTTTAATAATGAATCTGCACTAACTGAGGGGGACTGAATGCTTTTGGCTAGTCGTAAATCTGACATTCCTAACATGATGCATAGCCAGGAGGAGGGGGTGGTTCATCATGGTTTAAAATCATTGTAGCCCTATCACTTTTGTCATACTGAGGGGACATGCTAAAAACGTGTGTAATGGGACCGGATGTTTCTCTTCCTGCCCCGGATACAGGACTTCTTCTAGTGAGTGGGCCTCGGTGAATATTTTTATCCTTTTTTATTTTCTATAAGAACTGTTGACCTATTGTAGGTCCTTTTATTATAACACCCTTTATTTATTTTGTATTATATGCACTGTCCACTTATTGGAATCATTAAATCTACAATTTAGAATAAGTTTTGTTCTTTGATGCTTCTAAAACAAACTCAGTTAGCCTCTGATAAGTTTATATGTAGATTGAGTGTTTTCAGGGTACATGCTAATTAACTGCGTGTGAATGACTGATGCGAATTAACCATTAGTTGCTGGAGTGAATGGTGTAGTTGTTTACCATGTAGCTGCCAGGACAGGGTGTGGCCATAGGCAGTGAGAGGTCCAAGAGTGTTTTTGGGTCGTCTTTTAGGCCGGTAACTTAAAGTGTGGCAGCGAGTACCGATTGATTGGTCAGATCCTTGCCGCAGCGAACTGGGCGTTCATGGAACGATGGATGGGGAAGTGTCCAGATGGGGATGAGACATAATGTTGACAGCTCAGGGTATCTGGTAACTAAGAATTTGTTACAGTGGATTATCACTAGTCGTCTTGTGATGGGCAGTATAGGGGTTAGAAGTTCAGTCCATATTGTAACCTTACAGTCTAGAGGATATGGGGATTGAGACATAGGTGACAGATCAGATCTGTAACTAATTTGTCCGTGGATTATAAACTAGTCGGTCTGGTGATGGGTCAGTAGAGGGGTGAAAGTGTCCAGGCAGGTCCAATTTTAAAACCTTACATCTAGAGGATGAGATTGGGATGACGGGACATAAGGTGACAGATCCGGTAGCCTGTAACTAAGTTGTCATTTGATATAACTATTCTATTCGGTCTGTGATAGGTCGTAGAGGGGTAGAAGGTCCAGGGTCCAGATTGTAACCCTTTACAGTCTCGAGGAGATGGGGATGATACATAAGGTGACAGATCAGTATCTGTAACAATGTGGTTGTCAGTGGATTTGGGTTAACTAGTCGGTCCGTGATGGTCGAAAGAGGGGTAAAAGGTGGGTCCCGATCCAGATTGTGTACCTACAGCCGAGGAGGAGAGGGAGGCAGACAGAAGGGGGAAGCTCAGAGGGTGAGCGGGACGAAGGTCAGGGGAGAGATCGAGGCGTCGGGGGATGGGGCAGGAAGAGGGAGAATGGCCAGGGCCAAGTTGGAACCGTACAGCTAGAGGGAGAGGGTGTGGGATAGGGGGGGATGGAGTGACTCGCAGATGTGACAGATCGTATGCGGTACGGGGTAAGTGGTGATGTCGCGCGGGCGGGATTAGTAACGAGGGGGGCGGTGATGGTGGGTCAGAAGGGAAGGTGGGGGGGAGCAAGTTCCTGGGGGAGGGGCTCACGGTGGTGAGACCGGTACAGGTATCGTAGGGCATGGGGAAATGGGGGATTAGACATACGGGTTGACATAGCGGATCGTGTAACTAGAGTTGTGCGCAGGTTTGGATGGTCCTGATGAGGGTGCGGGGGTGGGGGGGGGGGGGGGCTGTGGGGGGGGGGGAGACAGGGGAGAAGGGGGGGGGGGGGGGCTGGGAGATAAGGGGCGTAGAGTAGGGGGGTGAGAAGTGTTCCCAGGGCCAGATGTGGAACCGGTTAGGCAGGTCTAGAGGAGGGAGGGGATGAGACATAAGGGTGGAGCGGAGGCAGAGTTGGGAACTACAGGAGGGTCAGTGGTGGGGATTGTAGACTAGTGCGGGGCCAGTCTTGAGGGGGGCCGAGAAGAGGGTAGAAGTGGGGCCAGAATCAGATTGTCACCGTGACGGTCGCTAGAGGAGGGATGGGATGAGGACAGAGAGGTGGACCGATCAGAATCGGACTGCTGAGTTGCAGGGGGGATTTACGTAGCGACAAGGGTCTTGAGGGGTCAGTAGAGGGGGAAGAAGTGCCAGGTGCGGGCATGCAGGTTAACCTGAAAACCCCGGCGAGGGAGAAGGCGGATAGAGCATACGGTGACAATCAGATCTGAACTAAGTGGCAGGGGGTCAAATAGAACTGGTCGGTCTAGATGGGGTTTTTTGTCCAGTAAGAGGGGTAAAGTGGGGCCAGTCCAGATTTGAAACCGACGTCCTAGGGACGGAAATGGGGATGAGGTACGTATAAGGTGACAATCAGTCATGCATTGTAACGAGCGGTTGTCACAGTGGGAGTTAAAACTTGGTTGGAAGAGAGTCTGATAGATGTACATAGGGAGAAAAAGGGAGGGACAGGGAATATTACAACGAAATGAGAGTGGCAAAAAAGGTAATGTAACCTTGCCTGAGATATATTTGATGTTGTGTTGAAGATTGAAGTAGATGGTTGAGTGACTTAGATAACTGAAGTAAAGACGG
Organism: Hymenochirus boettgeri; assembly: GCA_019447015.1. Classification (NCBI taxonomy): domain Eukaryota; kingdom Metazoa; phylum Chordata; class Amphibia; order Anura; family Pipidae; genus Hymenochirus; species Hymenochirus boettgeri. The sequence goes on from JAACNH010000074.1 coordinate 522,551, forward strand.
CGGTGGGCTGGGTAGGTAGCGCGAAAGCGCAGAGGCAGCATGAGGAAGGTTAGTCCTGCATAGTATGGGTGGTAGGGAAGGATGGTGATATAGAGGGATTGAATTATAAGATCATTAGCAGCACGGAGGCGGCATGTTACGCCTGGGTAGTATCTACTAAAACGATACTAGGTCCTATGCGCAATTCCAAGATTCTCTGGCTAATGGTGAACTGAGCAGTCCAGTCACCACCCAGGGTTGAGAGTATGTGCTAGGGGTCAAGTCCCAGACGTTAAGAATACAGCTAAGAGCTCTATTTGCTCGACAAGCGGAGAGAGCCTCATAGGACTCACGTAATATTGGGCTGCTATAATATCTCTGTAACCCACTCATCGAGTGAAGCGATCAGAGATTCAGAGGCTGGCAGCGTGCTGGGTCTCTGGTGCGTGAGAGTCGCGTATGAGGGTCACTAAGTTAAGGTCCCCTTGCAAATACGGAAATGACAGATCGGGATGGTAAGGCAAGGTCCGTAACTTCCCGGGCTTTCATCAATTATTAAGGAATAGTACGTTATAGTGAACATTGAACTATTCCCTTTAAACTCTTGCATCTTCGCTGCCGCCCCCCGAGTATGTTACTTTCTAACTCTGTAGATTTCCTTCACCCGCTAAAGTCTCGCTCATCGAGAAAAGCCTAGCATCTACGGGGAGAGTAGTGGAGGACTTAAGCGCGGGGATAAGAGCAGACGAGCTCTCAACGTCCGATCCTCATCCGGCTCGTCGTCTGGCTATGGTAGTGGGGCGACCTCAGATATCTTTCAGACCATGTAGCTCCGCGGGTGCATTGGACAAGGCACATCCAGCCATGAATGAAACAAGAAGGGGATAGGGTTGTATTCCAGGATAACATAGCGGACAATCAGAAGAAGAGCCGATACCCACAGAACCGTGACTCTGTGAGATTCTTACGGACATGACCAAAAATCGGTAGACAGTTGTGGGCCGACCGCGCGCTGCCTTCAAGCGCACGTGTCGTGTCGGTAACTGGTGACATGAGACCGGAGCGTGTCTTAGGGCGTAGCACCCTTGGGTATTTCCAATCGGGTTGGTTTGCTAGGGTGGTGTATATACAGTGAGGTGGATCCTGCGTCCCGAGAATGAGGTACTAGAACATGCAGGCAACTGCAGGAGGGTGTACGTCAGCGGCGACAAGAATCACCGGGAAAGTGACCGGGTCTGGGAACACACGCCCAGTAAACGACACGTTTTTGACAGTTGCAAAAAAATGGGGTCGCTGCGCGCAGAGCCAACAACACATCTGGGGGGGGTTTAAAAACTCGCAATGACGATCCAGCTACGAGACCCGGCATAAAACGGATCAAGCGGCGGGAAGAAACACGCGGGGACGCAAAGAGGGGACCAGGCAATGGCTTTGTGGGATCCCATTTGTGGGTTACCCTAAAGTGGGTGTGGCTTTGAAAAACTAGGCATCGCAGTGTGTGTGCCATAGACACAACTTGTTATTTAGCGTGATTTTGTCATAATGGACTAGAAATGGGAGGTAAACGTGGCAGGGGGATCCACGCCAGTGGGAGCCTACTTCCCCGGGATTTACATAGTCAACTGTATGTTTATGTATGTACGTACTGTTGTGTGTATGTAGGTTTTGTGTGGTTTTCAATCGTACTTCTTTTTGTTATGTTTGTTGCTCGTGATAGGCGATAGAGCTTGAACCAGTCCTTAGCAACACATGTAGTCCAATGTCATGTGACCCTCACCAATTCCTCTTGCTTGTGGTTCCGCCGAGTCCAAGATTGCGATGTACACGTGGCCAATCCAGATAAGTATTTTGTGCTAGGGGGTTGGGACCAGGGGCAGCGAATACATCGGAGTGGAGATTACAGTTTCACAAAAGAAAGAGGGGGGAAAAAAAAAAAAAAAAAAGGCAAGTCCCTAGGGAACAAAAAGTATACAGCAGGAAGGCAGCTAATAACGTTTATTTTTAACTTAAAGTGCCATTATACCGGTTTGTTTTTAAATTGACCATAACTGGAACTTTAATTCTTCTTCTAACTAACCAACCCACTGTAATCATTAGTTTGTTGATCTGCCCCCAATTTGCTTTATACTCCAACCAAATCTGAAGTTTGTGGGAAAAAGTCAGGTCAGATGGCAGTGGGCGAGTGGTTAAAAAAGAGGAGGGATAGGCTCTAAACAAAATGTTTGCTGGATTGTAGGTATCGCACACACGCAAATCCGTAAGTGCTACAGAAAATGCTATAGAAAATCCCAGTAATACGGGGTCATTACAGATCTATTACTTAGTTAGTGATTCCATATTGGTGTATAACATCTGTGATAGAAAATAGCTCTGTACAGAGAGACGGTGGAATACTGGGTCAGTTACAGATCTATTACTTATCAGGGATTCCCATATTGTGTATAGACATCTGTAGAGAAAATACTCCTGTACATAGAACAGGGATCCTGGGTCAGTTACCGAATCTATTCCTATCAGGGATTCCATATCGGTGTATGACATCTGTAGAGGGGGGAAAATACTCTGTCCTAGCGGACGCCGTGAATACTGGTCGTTTGCAGGGCGGGAACTGCTCATTACTGTAATGCGTGGATTTGACCATACTTTTTCTTAGACATCTGTATAGAATACTCTGATCAATAGAGCGGGGAATACGGTCCGTTCAGAATCTATTACTGTAGCAGGGATCCCTATCGGTGTATAGGACATCTTATAGAAAATACTCTGTACATAGAGACGGTGATTACTGGGGTCAGTTACAGAATCTATTACTTATCCGGGATTCCATAGGTTGTGTTCAGAATTGTGACCTCTGTCATAGAACAATACTCTGTAACAGAATCTTACCGTGATCCATGTACTAACATTTTACTAGGTGTCTGTGGGTTCAAGCATTTTACCAGTCTGTGTGCCAACCATATTACTAGGGTCTGTGTGCCAACCACTTTTACTAGGGGTCTGTGTGCCAACCATTTTACCAGTGATCCGATCCGTGTACTAATGCATTTATACCAGTCTGTGTGGCCAACTATTTTACATTTACCTAGCCATGTTTAAGGGGGTATATCAACTAAAAGTTTCTAACCGTTTAAAATAGTGGCTAATTTGTGCCCAACCAATTCAGATGTTAGATTTCAAATGTAAATAGTTCTGATTGGTGGGCAAAACACCTTTTTAAACGATAAACTTTTATTGAATCTCCTGTACAGCATTTTACCATCTGTTCCAACTATTTACCAGTGTGACGGGGACCCACCCTGTTAACCTTGGACTACAACTGTCTAAGTTTTTGTGTAATATATGAAATGTCACCTTTTACAAGACTGTCCATTTTATGCTTAGGTTGATTTTTTTTGATAACTTTGATGATTCAGTATCATAGATAATGCTCAGCGTCTTGTTTTCCTTACTCAGCTTCTGCAAAACAGATTCATATGCATTAGCTCTGCTAATGATAACGAACCAGACGGAACCTTGGCATGTGACTCCTGGATGAAGCTACAAGATGCCCAATAAGCACAATATATGACCTATTGGCCACCTAATTGTGCCAATCAACACCCCCCACCAACCTATATAACCCTTTTGTGACTAACACATAAAGAGAATAAGCATTTTGCATACTGAATCGCTCGTGTCATGAGGTTCTTTCTAGTTTCTTCCCAGTCTAGACTGTACAACCAATCGTGATAACTATTTAGTAGGTGGGAACATATAATCTCGACCTGGGTTCGGTCCCTATCACCAGTGATATGTGGAACTAACAGGGGAGATTCAATACAGTTCTTATCTTTTAAAATGGGCTAATTTTTGCCCACCAATGCAGATCCTTAGTAACATTTGAAAGCTAACATCTGATGGTTGGGGCAAATTAGCCCCATCTTAACGCAACGAACCTGTTTTATTGAATCTCACTGTAAGTATTTTACCAGGTCTTGTGGCAAGCATTACAAGTTTTGGTGTCCAACTTTTACCAGTGGTCCGTTTTACTACACGCATTTTTTACTATTGTCGTTGTGTTTATTTAAAATATGGTTTTAAGAGAGTAGCCATTAAAAAATTAATAATGAATTTTATTTTTTTGTGAGAATAAACGTTGGTTTGTGTATTGTTGTCCTCGGCTCACAATAGTAAATGTTAACAGTGGGTGTATTAAAATGGGCGTTACCTAAAGTGGGCTTCCCATCAAAAAAGTTGGCATACCCTCTAAATGTGGTGTGGTTTTTGGAAAATGGGTTGGTCAAAAAAATTGCAAGTGCTTGCACTTTATTCAAAATCTGGAAACCCTAGTCCAGGGGGTTTTTATGCTTTGTATACTGTTATTTATTACAAGATTAATATTAATGGTTGTATTAATAAGAGGTACACAACATCTACCTGTTTATTACTGGTGAACCGATCACAGATATTTTCTACAGTCTATCCTAGTCTACTACATATATTATTATATGGATTTAATAGTGTTGCACTGTAATTATATAATCAAGTAGATTTGGCAGTGGAGTTTTGATTAGCAGGTTAGGACCATGTTTTGGGTCAGTGGGAGTAGTAACTTCTGATTCTGATGGTTCTGTGATTAATAACACTGACATCCTAGGTTCACCATCTGATATATTGATTGAAGTTATTATACATCACCTGTAGATTTCCAATTCGCCCTTTATTTTACAATAAGACAGTAGTGTGCAACTTCATTCTAACAACTAAATGGCAGGTAGATTATATGTATCATTTATACACACGCACATAAGAGATATCTAACACAACTTTGTTTAGTTGTTCCAACCTCCATGTGTGTACAGATTTTATGAAACAGTAGAAAAACTACACTTCTGTTCCTTTAATTATATAGAAACGTGTAATAAGGGAATAACTGTTATCTATGTATCGGCTGTAATGTGTTTTATTGGATGTGTTACCGGTCATATAACACTGTCTCTGGTCCATTTAATCCAGAGGATACTTAACATAATCCCACCCACAGGACCTAAATGGTATCATCAGAGGACACGCTGACCCTAGGATGGGATAACAAGATACAACAACCAATCTGAATGAGAAATGCCTAATCTCACAGCTGGAGAATTTCCACCTGCTGATGGAGGATGAGGGGCTCTGTGGAGTTGGTTGCAGGGGGTGGTGGATTATTTGAGAAAGTTTCTCCTACTGTCCATAGAGTTATATGTTTATTTCTCTTGGGTCAGTGGCTTCCTATAGCTATGGGCCCCTTCTGTAACAGAGATATTCCTCTCCCTCCCTCAATCCCCGGACTACTGTGTTATGAAAACGTCTGGTGATGGGCCGTCCCACAGAGCTGCACTGACTGTATGTTGGAAGGATCCATGCGCCTCCATCCCCCAACTGGTTCCCTCCGTCCGTCGCACCGTCATCAGAAGGAAATGCCAAGAAGATCTGGACCTCATCTCCAACATCATCCACCTGCTACCTGGGAGGTGGGTGTGTCTCCATCCGTGATTGGTTAGTAACAGTGAGATGATAATCTCGTCTCCTTCTGGGTGGTGACGTAAACATTGTTGTTCAGGTTGCCATAAGGTGTGAGGATGTTTCCATCTATTTCTCCATGGAGGAGTGGGAGTATTTAAAGGAAAACAAGACCCTTACATGGAAGAGATAAAGAAGACTCACCGGCAAATCCATCCGCTGGGTGAGTAATGTGCCAATAATGGATGTAATATCCTAACCTATGGTATAAATTTATTGGAGATTACAGGTACCCAGTACCCTCCCTTTATTTCACTATTGATATGATATTAGTTTTTACTCTGATGCTTAATTCTCCTTCAACAGCACTTTACTGGACCCTCTGCAAAAGTCATCAGAAAGTATAAAGGGTTTTAGGCTGATAAATAATTGAAGTTAGTTAGGATTTATTTTGACACCAACATCTTCCGTAGTGTTTTTACAATTAACATTGTACATCACATTTTAATATTGACGCATTTGCCTGGTAGGAAACCCACTAAGCACGGGCAAACCTACAAACTCCTTGTCAGATGTGTCCAATGGTGGATCGACTCGGGACTTCAGTTTGCCAGATTCCAAAACAGCATAAAGTCAATATTCTTAACATTTTTTAAAAATGACAGAATCTTTTTTCGGGGGCAAAACTGAATATCCCGAGGGCTGTTGGTGACACTTCATTGCCTCGCAGAGCACAACACGAAACTACCCACCATTGAGTTTGCTGCAGTGGGAACTAGTTCTCTATGCTGGTCCATGACATAAAATGGCACTTGTCATCAATCCTTCCAATCCGTTATGTCCTGGTCACAAGTGTGACATGGGACTGATCTCCAATATCCTCCTAGCATACTATTACCCCTTTCATCCTTTTAGTATTGCTGCTATGTTAAGGTGAGAGTAGCCTTTTACAGAATAATGTTGGGTGTGGGTAAATTTTTTTGGTGGGTGCACCTAATTGTACTACTAAAGGTGGCCATACATTAAGCATTCCACAACTTGTTCCCAAACTACCAGAGCATACCGTATATACTCTCAGTATAGTCGAGGTTTTTAGCTTTATAGAAAGCTTAACAATCCTAATCCTCGACTTATACTCGGTCACTAACCTGAAATCCTTCAGCCGACTCGCTCTCTCTCTTCCGCTCCCACGGTGACTGTGTTCTGAGTCAGTACTCAGCTCCGGTCTTAACCCAGCAACCGAGTAGTGACGTCAGGTGCCTGGGACTTGTGGATGCGAAGAAGATGGAGCCGATGGCTGCAAGGATTTCGAGTTAAGTGATTTTAGATGAGTTCAGCCGGATTAACCTTAAAGCGGTCTCTCCTCCACTGGGGGGCTCTGGGTGGGATGGGGATGGTGCTGCTTGCCACATAAGATGCACTAAGTCATCTGAGAGTTGTAGTCCAAACATCTTGAGGGCAGGATTGGGGGTGTGTGTTTAAATTCCTTCTCCATTTTAAAAGTCAACTACATGCCTTACAACAATACGTAATAAGAGAAGGTATCTATTGTTTCTCTTATTTCTGTACTTGTTTGAGGCGTTAGTTGCCCTTTAAAATGGACACAATTCCCATAGTGTAGTCCTATATAACTGTAGTATCAAGTCCCATACTGGCATTTGGGTGTCTATTACTGTATGGGGAATTCTGCTGTTCATTTTAGAGGGCACTAGCCTCAACATACCGATATCAGGAGGCATGTTGTGGTCCTATTTTCTTTCTACCCTCGACTTTCTCGACTCGTCCATGTTTTAACTCCTTTTCGGTAAAAATAGCTACCTATCGATTATACTACTTGGGTACGACTTAACTCAATATATACGGTATGAATGTAATCTGTAATACCATTCCACCATACATATGATGTTTCCACTTTCATAATAATAACCTTGTGATTATTGGGCCGACACTGTAATTCAGTGGTACCTGATACCCTTGCATCGCTATGTCCTGGAGTTCAACTCTCACCATTGGGCACACTCTACAAGGAGTTTTTTTTATCTTCGCCCGTGCTGTGTGGGTTTCCTCCGTGGCCACTCTTCCGGTTTTCCCCCCCCACAATCTAAAGATATACTGATAGGTTGTATGTGTCCCAATTAAGTGGCTTTAGATTGTAGCGATTTGTAAAGCGATACGGAAGCTGTTGGGCGCTATATAAATACACTAATAATAATATTTATTTATTTAACTTGCCGATCTATAAAGATCAGAATGTATTTTTCCATGTTGTACATTTCACAAGATTTGTGACTATGAAGATACCAGTGATACTAACGCCAAATCTTTGGAACAAATTTTGATGCTGTTAGAATAAAACCCAAGTGAGATTGTGATGAAGGACCCAGAAAAATTCCCAATGGTTGACATTTCTCCAACTGATAAAAACTTAACCAGCTGTATTCAAATGTATTAAGAGATGAGATGGACTCATGGGAATGAGAATGTTCAGTATTGTACCAATAACCCTTACAGAACAGATACGAGGGAACGATCCATCACTGATACCATGGATCCAACCAAAATAACAGCTTGTCAGATAATTATATATCAATGTATTAATAAAGGAGATGGAATCATGGGAAGGACCAAGAAGTTCGACAAGACAAAAGCAATTTTAGTTCTTGATGTGGTAAAATCAACATTACTGCACATCAGAGAACTCACACAAGAAGGAACCATAATTCTCTTGTTCTGAATGTGGGGAAATGTTTTTTGGTCTAAATGCTAACTTAAGCTCACATCAGAGAACCCACAGGGAGAAAACCTCTCTCTTGTTTGAGGTGTGGGAGATGTTTTGCCCAAAAAAGCGGCCTTAAAAATACTCACGAGAGTCCATCCTGTGAAAAAAAAATTCTCTTGTAGAATATGTGGGAAAAGCTTTTTAAGCAATTCAGATCTTATTAAGCATAAGTATGTTCACAAACAAAAAGATAAACCGTTTTCTTGTTCTGAATGTGAGAAATGTTTTAAAACACATGCCCACCTTATTACACATCACAGAACTCACACAGGAGAGAAACCATTTTCTTGTTCTGAATGTGGGAAATGTTTTACACGAAAATGTCACTTAAATGTACATGAAATGATTCACACCGACGAGAAACCATTCTCTTGTTCTGAATGTGGAAAAGGTTTTGCCAAAAGATGGCGACTTAATAGACATCAAAAAACCCACACTGAAAAATAAACTTTTTCTTGTCCTTAATGTGGGGAATGGTTTTCAGATGTTAGTAGCCATCAATAGATTCAAATACAAGAGAAACTTTCTGCACATTGCTGATCCCTCATTGGTGAGAAACCATTCTATTGTCATTTATGTTATGATTTTCAGACCAGTTATTTCTTAAAGGGTAATAATACTCTCCCACATCAATCAGACATATGAGAAGACATTTCCTTTGATTGGCCCAAAAATTGTACATTTTCCCGATGTAACATTAGATCGTAATACCGATCGTAATTATGATCAGGCTGTAACGTTATGTTATCGTTACCACCCGCCCTTCTCCTCCTGGCTGTGTGCAGTTACTTTCAGCCCAGAAATCTGGACTCTGCGCTATAGACAGTATCGTTTTTATCAGATACTACCCAAGGCGTAACCTCCGCTCTGCTAATGATCTTCTCCTCTCATCCGCTCTAATCACCTCTTCCCACACCCATATACAGGACTTTCCTCATGCTGCCCCTCTGCTCTGGAACTCCCTTCCTCACTTTATACGTCACTCACCATCACTTCATATCTTCAAACACAACCTCAAAACTCAACTCTTCAGGCAAGGTTACAATCTGGACCTGGACACTTCTACCCCTCTTACTGACCCATCACAGACTGACTAGTTATAATCCACTGACAACTTAGTTACAGATACTGATCTGTCACCTTATGTCTCATCCCCATCTCCTCTAGACTGTAAGGTTACCAATCTGGACCTGGACACTTCTTACCCCTCTTACTGACCCATCACAGACCGACTAGTTATAATCCACTGACAACTTAGTTACAGATCTGATCTGTCACCTTATGTTCATCCTCCCATCTCCTCTAGACTGTAAGGTGGCATCTGGACCTGGACACTTCTACCCCTCTTACTGACCCATCACAGACCGACTATTATAATCCACTGACAACTTAGTTACAGAACTGATCTGTCACCGTATGTCTCATCCCCATCTCCTCTAGACTGTAAGGTTACAATCTGGACCTGACACTTCTACCCCTCTTACTGACCCATCACGACCGACTAGTTTAATCCACTGACAACTTAGTTACAGATACTGATCTGTCACCTTATGTCTCATCCCATCTCCCTCTAGACTGTAAGGTTGCAATCTGGACTGGACACTTCTACCCCTCTTACTGCCCCATCACGACCGACAGTTATAATCCACTGACAACTTAGTTACAGATACTGATCTGTCACCTTATGTCTCATCCCCATCTCCTCTAGACTGTAAGGTTCAATCTGGACCTGGACAACTTCTACCCCTCTTACGGACCCATCACAGACTGACTAGTTTATATCCACTGACAACTTAGTTCCAGATACTGATCTGTCACTTATGTCTCATCCCCATCTCCTCTAGACTTTAAGGGTTACAATCTGACCTGGACACTTCTACCCCCTCTACTGACCCATCACAGACCGAACTAGTTATAAATCCACTGACAGCTTAGTTACAGATACTGATCGTTCACCTTATGTCTCATCCCCATCTCCTCTAGACTGTAAGGTTACAATCTGGACCTGGACACTTCTACCCCTCTTACTGACCCATCACAGACCCGCTAGTTATAATCCACTGAAAACTTGTTTACAGATACTGATCTGTCACCTATGTCTCATCCCCATCTCCTCTAGACTGTAAGGTTACAATCTGGACCTGGATACTTCTACCCCTCTTACTGACCCATCACAGACCGACTATGATATATCCACTGACAAATTAGTTACAGATACTGATCTGTCACCTTATGTCTCATCCCCATCTGACACTTCCCCTCTGTCACGACGCCATTTCGCTGGGCACGTGACTGACCAATCAATCGGTACTTCCGCTGCCACACACTTTAAGTTACGGCCAATAAAGACGCCCCAAAACACTCTTGACTCTCACTGACTATGCACACCCCTGTCCTGGCAGCTAAATGGTTAACACTACACAACACCATCACTCCAGCAACTAACTGGTTAATTAGCATCAGTCCCTTCACAAGCAGTTAATTAGCATTTACCCTGCCAAACACTCAATCTACATAAACTTATCAGAGCTACTGAGTTTTTTTAGAGCATCAAGCAAAAACTTATTACATTTAGATTTAATATTCCAAAGGTGGACAGTGCATATAATACAAAAAAAATAAAATGGTGTTATAATAAAATGACATACAATAGGTACAACAGTTAATAGAAATAAAAGGATAAAATTATACACAGAGCCCACTCACTAGAAGAAGTCCTGCCACGGGGCAGGAAGAACATCAGGTCCATACACACGTTTTTAGCATGTCCCCTCAGTATGAACAAAGTTATAGGGCTACAATGATTTTTAAAAACCTTTATGACCCAAGTACAGCTATAGAGCGCATGCACATAATGTGCGCTATAGCTGTACAGAAGAGTGAAGCGATCAGAGATTCCAGCTGGGCTGCGGTGGATCGCGTAAAAGGTAAGGTAAGGACCCTGCAATATTGATTGAAGATCGGGAGGTAAGGCATAGGTCCGTAACCTCCCGGGCTTCAATCAATATATTAAAGGAATAGTTCACTTTGAGAGTGAACTATTCCTTTAATCTGCAGTATCCTCACCCCTGGGTTTACTTTCTAACTCTAGATTTACTTACCTAAAGTTTCCTTCGCTGCTCTGCACCCACTTTCGCATTCGCGATCTAGCCAATCAGGAGACACGATTCTTTCAGAACATGTCTCCTCATTGGACAAGTCGCTGACGTATTCCAGGATCGGAGCACCAAAGGAAACTTGACGTGACTAAATCTAAAGTGAACCCAGGGGTGAGGACAGAGCGGTTTAGGTCACCCTGGGTAGTTTCCAATGGTGGATTATGGTTAAAGTGAGTCAAGTTGTCCTTTACAAAATGCACTGCTGCACACATTTCTGTCCAGAAACGGACATGTTTTAATTAAAAAGATGGGAAAAAACAGATAAAAAATTGAATGAAAATTTACCCCCAAAAAATGGGCTGCGTGTTTTTGGTCCATTTGTGGGAGTTACCTAAAAAGTGGGTGTGGCTTTGAAAAACTAGGCATCGCAGTTTGTTTCCATAGACACACTTGTATTTAGCGTGATTTTGTCATAAATGGACCAGAAATGGTTATTGCAGAGCACACAGTGGGGCCTACTTCCCGGGATTTACATAAGTCAATGTATGTATGTATGTATGTACGTATGTATGTGTGTATGTATGTTTGTATGTTCAATGCTTTACTTCTTTTTGTTCTGTTGTTGCTGTGATAGGAGGATAGAGCTGTCAATCATGAGCAACAGAATGTGATGTCACAATGTCATGTGACCTCACCTCCTCTTACTTGTGGTTTGCCCAGAGTCAAGATTGAGAGGTAAATTGGCCAATCCAAGATAAGTATTTTGTGCTGGGGGTTGGACAGGCAGCTACTCATGGAGATTACAGTTTTCAGCAGTCTAGTGCAGAGTTCAGAGAAGGCAGCTAAGGA
>JAACNH010000075.1:0-65862 GCA_019447015.1 Hymenochirus boettgeri
AATACAATAGGGATCATTCAAGGGTGTTGTCATAAAACGTAATAAATATTAATAGTGAGATACAGTATGGGATCATTACAAGGTGTATTGTAATAAACAATAAATATAATAGTGAGATACAGTATGAATCATTACAAGTGTGTATTGTAATAAAACAATAATATAAAAGAGAGATACAGTAAGGGATCATTACAGGTGTATTGTAATAAAACATAAATATAATAGTGAGATACAGTATGGGATCAACACGGGTATTGTAAATAAACAATAAATATAATAGTGAGATACATATGGGATCATTACAGTGTATTGTATTGTAATAAACAATAAATATATAGTGAGATCAAGTATGGGATCATGACAAGGTGGTTGTAATAAAAACAATAATATAATAGTGAGAACAGTATGGGATCATACAAGGTGTATTGTAATAAAACAATAAATATATAGTGGATAGATAAAGTATGGGATCATTGCAAGGTGTATTGTAATAAACAATAAATATAATAGTGAGATACCGTATGGTAATTACAGGTGTATTGTAATAAAAACAATAAATATAAATAGTGAGATACAGTATGGGGATCATTACAAGGTGTATTGTAATAAACAATAATATAATAGTGAGATACAGATGGGATATTACAAGGTGTATTGTATATAAAACAATAAATAATATAATAGTGAGATACAGTTATGGGATCATTAAAGGTGTATTGTAATAAACAATAAATATAAAGTGAGATTACAGTATGGATCATTACAAGGTGTATTGTAATAAAAAATAAATATAATAGTGAGATACAGTATGGGATCTTACAAGGTGTATTGTAATAAAACAATAAATATAATATGAGATACAGTAGGGATCATACAAGGTGTATTGAATAAAAATAAATATAATAGTGAGATACAGTAGGGATCCATTACAAGGTGTATTGTAATAAAACAATAAATATAATAGTAGATATAGTATGGGATCATTACAAGTGTATTGTAATAAACAATAAATATAATAGTGAGATAAGTAGGGATCATTACAAGGTGTATTGTAATAAAACAATAAATAATAGTGAGATACAGTATGGGATCATTGCAAGGTGTATTGTAATAAACAATAAATATAATAGTGGATACAGTATGGGATCATTACAGGTTTTGTAAGTAATAAAACATAAATATAAAGTGAGATACAGTATGGGATATTACAAGGTGTATTGTAATAAACAATAATAAATAGTAGGATACAAGTATGGGATCATACAAGGTGTATTGTAATAAACAATAAATTATAGTGAGATACAGTATGGGATCATTACAAGGTGTATTGTAATAAACAATAATATAATAGTGAGATACAGTATGGGATCATTACAAGGTGATTGTAATAAACAATAAATAAATAGTGAGATACAGTATGGGATCATTACAAGGTGTATTGTAAAAACAATAAATATAATATGTGAGATACAGTATGGGATCATCAAGTGTATTGTAATAAAACAATAAATATAATAGTAAGATATAGTATGGAGATCAAGGTGTATGTAAAAACAATAAATATAATAGTGAGATACAGTATGGGATCATTACAAGGTGTATTGTAATAAAACAATAAATATAAAGTGAGATACAGTATGGGATCATTACAAGGTGTATTGTAATAAACAATAAATTAAAGTGAGATACAGTATGGGATCATACAAGGTTATTGTAATAAAACAATAAATATAATAGTGAGATACAGTATGGGAATTAAAGGTGTATTGTAATAAACAATAAATATATAGTGAGATACAGTATGGGATCATTACAAGGGTATTGTAATAAACAATAAATAATAGTGAGATACAGTATGGGATCATTACAAGGTGTATTGTAATAAAAACAATAATATAATAGTGAGATACAGTATGGGATCATTACAAGGTGTATTGTAATAAACAATAAATATAATAGTGAGATACAGTATGGGATCATTACAAGGTGTATTGTAATAAAACAATAAATATAATAGTAAGATATAGTAGTGGGATCATTACAAGTGTATTGTAATAAACAATAAATATAATAGTGAGATACAGTATGGGATCATTACAAGGTGTATTGTAATAAAACAATAAATATAACGTGAGATACAGTATGGGATCATTACAAGGTGTATTGTAATAAACAATAAATATAACAGGTGGGATACAGTATGGGATCATTACAAGGTGTATTGTAATAAACAATAAATATAATAGTGAGATACAGTATGGGATCATTACAAGGTGTATTGTAATAAACAATAAATATAAAGTGAGATACAGTTGGGATCATTACAAGGTGTATTGTAATAACAATAAATATAATAGTGAGATACAGTAGGGATCATTACAAGGTGTATTGTAATAAACAATAAATATAATAGTGAGATACAGTATGGGTCATTACAAGGTGTATTGTAATAAACAATAAATATAATAGTGAGATAGTAGGGATCATACAAGTGTATGAATAAACAATAATAAATATATAGTGAGTACATATGGGATCATTACAAGGTGTATTGTAAAAAACAATAAATATAACAGTGAGATACAGTATGGGATCATTACAAGGTGTATGTATAAAACAATAAATATAAAGTGAGATACAGTATGGGATCATTACAAGGTGTATTGTAAAAAACAATAAATATATAGTGAGATACAGTATGGGATCATTACAAGGTTATTGAATAAAACAATAATATAATAGTGAGATACAGTATGGGATCATTACAAGGTGTATTGTAATAAACAATAAATATAATAGTGAGATACAGTATGGGATCCTTACAAGGTGTGTGTATTAAAAACAATAAATATAATAGTAAGATACAGTATGGGATCATTACAAGGTGTATTGTAATAACAATAAATATATGTGAGATACGTATGGATCATTACAAGGGTGTATTGTAATAAAACAATAAATATAATAGTAAGATATAGTATGGGATCATTACAAGTGTATTGTAATAAACAATAAATATAATAGTGAGATACAGTATGGGATCATTACAAGGTGTATTGTAATAAAAACAATAAATTATAAGTGAGATACAGTATGGGATCATTACAAGGGTATTGTAATAAAACAATAAATATAAAGTGAGATACAGTTGGATCATTACAAGGGTTATTGTAAAAACAATAAATATAATAGTGAGATACAGTATGGGATCATTACAAGGGTATTGTAATAAACAATAAATATAATAGTGAGATCAGTATGGGATCATTACAAGGTGTATTGTATAATAAAACAATAAATATAATAGTGAGATACAGTATGGGATCATTACAAGGTGTATTGTAAAAACAATAATAAAATAGTGAGATACAGTATGGGATCATACAAGGTGTATTGTAATAAAACAATAAATATAATAGTGGATACAGTTGGATCATTACAAGGTGTATTGTAATAAAAAATATAATATAATAGTGAGAACAGTATGGGATCATTACAAGGTGTATTGTAATAAACAATAAATAAATAGTGAGATACCGTATGGGATCATTACAAGGGGTATTGTAAAAACAATAAATATAATAGTGAGATACAGTATGGGATCATTACAAGGTGTATTAATAAACAATAATATAATAGTGAGAACAGTATGGGATCATTACTAGGTGTATTGTAATAAAACAATAATATAATAGTGAGATACAGTATGGGATCATTACAAGGTGTATTGTAATAAAACAATAAATATAATAGTGAGATACAGTATGGGATCATTATAATGTGTATTGTAATAAACAATAAATATAATAGTGAGATACAGTATGGGATCATTACAAGGTGTATTGTAATAAACAATAAATATAATAGTGAGATACAGTATGGGATCATTACAAGGTGTATTGTAATAAAACAATAAATAATAGTGAGATAAGATAATAGGGTCATTACAAGGTGTATGTAATAAAACAATAATATAATAGTGAGATACAGTATGGGATCATTACAAGGTGTATTGTAATAAACAATAAATATAATAGTGAGATACAGTATGGGATCATTACAAGGTATATTGTAATAAAAACATAAATATAGTGAGATACAGTATGGGATCATTACAAGGTGTATTGTATAAAACAATAAATATAATATGAGTGAGATACAGTATGGGATCAACTAGGTGTATTGTAAAAAACAATAAATATAATAGTGAGATACATATGGGATCATTACAGAGTGTTGTATGTATAAAAACAATAAATATAATAGTGAGATACAGATGGGATCATTACAAGGTGTATGTAATAAACAATAAATAAATAGTGAGATACAGTATGGGATCATTACAAGGTGTATTGTAATAAACATAAAATAATAGTGAGCACGTAGGGATCATTACAAGGTGTATTGTAATAAAACCATAAATATAATAGTGGAGATACAGTATGGGATCATACAAGGTGTATTGTAATAAAAATAAATATAATAGTGAGATACAGTATGGGATCATTACAAGGTGTATTGTAATAAAACAATAAAAATAATAGTGAGTGAGATACAGTATGGGTCATTTAAGTGTATTGTAATAAACAATAAATTAAAGGGAGACAGTATGGTCATTACAAGGTGTATTGTAATAAAAATAATATAATAGTAGATACAGTATGGGATTATACAGGTGTTTGTAATAAAACAATAAATATAATAGTGAGATACAGTATGGGCATTACAAGGTGTATTGTAATAAAACAATAAATATAATAGTGAGATACAGTATGGGATCATGACATGGTGTATTGTAATAAACAATAAATATAATAGTGAGATACAGTATGGGATCATTACAAGGTGTATTGTAATAAACAATAAATATTATAGTGAGATACAGTATGGGATAATTACAAGGTGTATTGTAATAAACAATAAAATAATATAGTGAGATACAGTATGGGATCATTACAGGTGATTGTAATAAAACAATAAATATAATAGTGAGATACAGTATGGGATCATGACATGGTGTATTGTAATAAACAATAAATATAATAGTGAGATACAGTATGGGATCATTACAAGGTTATTGTAATAAACAATAAATATAATAGTGAGATACAGTATGGGATATTACAAGGTGTATTGAATAAACAATAATAATAATAGTGAGATACAGTATGGGATCATTACATGGGGTATGTAATAAACAATAATATAATAGTGAGATAAGTATGGGATCATTACAAGGTGTATTGTAATAAAACAATAAATATAATAGTGAGATACAGTATGGGATCATTACAAGGTGTATGTATGTAAAAAACAATAAATATAATAGTGAGATACAGTATGGGATCATTACAAGGTGTATTGTAATAAACAATAAATATAATGTGGAGATACAGTATGGATCATTACAAGGTTATTGTAATAAAACAATAAATATAATAGTGAGATACAGTGGGATCATTACAAGGTTTGATTTATAAAAACAATAAAATAATAGTGAGATACAGTATGGGATCATTACAAGGTGTATGTAATAAAACAATAAATATAATAGTGAGATACAGTATGGGATCATTACAAGGTGTATTGTAATAAAAACAAATAAATAATAGTGTGAACAGTATGGGATCATTACAAGGTGTATTGTATAAAACAATAAATATAATAGTGAGATACAGTATGGGATCATTCAAGGTGTATTGTAATAAAACAATAATATAATAGTGAGATACATATGGATCATTAAAGGTGTTGTAATAAACAATAAATATAATAGGTAGATACAGTATGGGATCATTACAAGGTGTATTGTAATAAAACAATAAATATAATAGTGAGATACAGTATGGGATCATTACAAGGTTGTATTGTAAAAACAATAATAAATAGGAGAACAGTATGGGATCATTACAAGGTGTATTGTAATAAAACAATAAATATAATAGTGAGATACAGTATTGGATCATTACAAGGTGTATTGTAATAAACAATAAATATAATAGTGAGATACAGTATGGGATCATTACAAGGTGTATTGTAATAAAACAATAAATATAATAGTGAGATACAATGATGGGATCATTCTGTGTTTGTAATAAAACAATAAATATAATAGTGAGATACGTATGGGATTATTACAAGGTGTATTGTAATAAAACAATAATATAATAGTGAGATACAGTTGGATCATTACAAGGTGTATTGTATAAAACAATAATATAAAAGGAGATACAGTAGGGATCATTACAAGTGTATTGTAATAAAACATAAATATAATAGTGAGATACAGTATGGGATCATTACAGGTGTATTGTAATAAACAATAAATAAATAGTGAGATACAGTATGGATCATTACAGGGTGTATTGTAATAAAACAATAAATATAATAGTGAGATCAGTATGGGATCATTACCAGGTGTTTGTAATAAAACAATAAATATAATAGTGAGATACAGTATGGGGTCATTACAAGGTGTATTGTAATAAACAATAAATATAATAGTGAGATACCGTATGGGATCATTCAAGGTGTATGTAAATAAAACAATAAATAAATAGTGAGATACAGTAGGGGATCATTACAAGGTTATTGTAATAAAACATAAATATAATAGTGAGATACAGTATGGGATCATTACAAGTGTATTGTAATAAACAATAATATAATAGTGAGTAAAGTATGGGATCATTACAAGGGGTATTGTAATAAACAATAAATATAATAGTGAGATACAGTATGGGATCATTACAAGGTGTATTGTAATAAACAATTAATATAATAGTGAGTACAGTATGGGTCATTACAAGGTGTATTTAATAAACAATAAATATAATAGTGAGATACAGTATGGGATCATTACAGGTGTATTGTAATAACAATAAATATAATAGTGAGATACAGTATGGGAGGATCATTCAAGGTGTATTGTAATAAACAATAAATATATAGTGAGATACAGTATGGGATCATTACAGGGGTATTGTAATAAAACATAAATATAAGATTAGATATAGTAGGGATCATTACAAGTGTATGTTATAAACAATAAATTAATGTGAGATACAGTATGGGATCATACAAGGTGTATGTAATAAAACAATAATATAATAGTGAGATACAGTATGGGATCATTCAGGTGTATTGTAATAAACAATAAATATAATAGTGAGATACAGTATGGGATCATTACAGTGTATTGTATGTAATAAACAATAATAAATAGTGAGATACAGTATGGGATCATTACAAGGTGTATTGTAATAAACAATAAATATAATAGTGAGATACAGTATGGGATCATTACAAGGTGTATGTAAATAAACAATAAAATTATAGTGAGATACAGTATGGGATCATTACAAGGTGTATTGTAATAAACAATAAATATAATAGTAGATACAGTATGGATCATTACAAGGTGTATTGTAATAAACAATAAATATAATAGTGAGATACAGTATGGGATCATTACAAGGGTGTATTGTAATAAACAATAAATATAATAGTGAGAGTACAAGTATGGGATCATACAAGGTGTATTGTAAAAAAACAATAAAATAATAGTAAGAGTATAGTATTGGGATCATTACAAAGTGTATTGTAATAAACAATAAATTAATAGTGAGATACAGTATGGATCATTACAAGGTGTATTGTATAAAAAACAATAAATATAAACAGTGAGATACAGTATGGGATCATTACAAGGTGTATTGATAAAACAATAATATAAAGTGAGATACAGGATGGGATCATTACAAGGTGTATTGTAATAAAACATAAATATAATAGTGAGTACAGTATGGGATCATTAAAGGTGTATTGTAATAAAACAATAAATATAATAGTGAGATACAGTATGGGATCATTACAAGTGTTATGTAATAACAATAAAATAATAGTGAGATACAGTATGGGATCATACAAGGTGTATTGTAATAAAAAATAATATAATAGTGAGATACAGTATGGGATCATTACAAGGTGTATTGAATACAACAATAAAATATAGTGAGATACAGTATGGGATCATACAAGGTGTATGTAATAAAACAATAAATATAATAGTAGAATAGTATGGGATCATTACAAAGTGATTGTAATAAAACAATAATATAATAGTGAGATACAGTATGGGTCATTAAAGGTGTATTGTAAAACAATAAATATAAAGTGAGATACAGTATGGGATCATTACAAGGTGTATTGTAATAAACAATAAATATAATAAGTGAGATACAGTATGGGTCATTACAAGGTGTATGTAATAAACAATAAATATAAAATGTGAGTATAAGTATGGGATCATTACAAGTGTATTGTAATAAAACAATAAATATAATAGTGAGATACAGTATGGGATCATTACAAGGTGTATTGTAATAACAATAAATAATAGTGAGATACAGTATGGGATCATTACAAGGGGTATTGTAATAAACAATAATATTAATAGTGAGATACAGTATGGGATCATTACAAGGTGTATTGTAATAAACAATAAATTATAAAGTGAGATAAGTATGGGATCATTACAAGGTGTATTGTAATAAACAATAAATATAATAGTGAGATACAGTATGGGATCATTACAAGGTTTATTGTAAAAAACAATAATATAATGTGAGTACAGTATGGATCATTACAAGTGTATTGTAATAAAACAATAAATATAATAGTGAGATACAGTATGGGATCATTACAAGGTGTATTGTAATAAACAATAAATAAAATAGTGAGATACAGTATGGGATCATTACAAGGTGTATTGTAAAAAACAATAAATATAATAGTGAGAACAGTATGGGATCATTACAAGGTGTATTGTAATAAAACAATAAATATAATAGTGGAGATACAGTATGGGATCATTACAAGGTGTATTGTATAAACAATAAATTATATAGTGAGATACAGTATGGGATCATTACAAGGTGTATTGTAATAAAACAATAAATATAATAGTGAGATACAGATGGGATCATACAAGGTGTATTGTAATAAAAAATAATATAATAGTGAGATATAGTAGGGATCATTAAAGTGTATTGTAATAAACAATAATATAATAGTGAGATACAGTATGGGATCATTACAAGGTGTATTGTAATAAAACAATAAATATAAAGTGAGATACAGTATGGGATATTACAAGGTGTATTGTAATAAAACAATAAATATAAGTGAAATACAGTAGGGATCATTACAAGGTGTATTGTAATAAAACAATAAATATAATAGTGAGATACAGTATGGGATCATTACAAGGTGTATTGTAATAAACAATAAATATAATATAGTGAGATACAGTAGGGATCATTACAAGTGTGTATTGTAATAAACAATAAATATAATAGTGAATACAGTATGGCATTACAAGGTGTTGTAATAAACAATAAATATAATAGTGAGATACCAGTATGGGATCTACAGGTGTATTGTAATAAAAAACATAAAATATATAGTGAGATACAGTATGGGATCATACAAGGTGTATTGTAATTAAACAATAAATATAATAGTGAGATACAGTATGGGATCATTACAAGGTGTATTGTAATAAACAATAAATAAATAGTGAGATACATATGGGATCATTACAAGGTGTATTGTAATAAAACAATAAATATAATAGTGAGATACAGTATGGGATCATTACAAGTGTATTTAATAAAACATAAATATAATATAGTGAGATACAGTATGGGATCATTACAGGTGTATTGTAATAAAACAATAATATAATAGTGAGATACAGTATGGGATCATTACAAGGTGTATTGTAATAAAACAATAAATATAATAGTGAGATACAGTATGGGATCATATAAGTGTATTGTAATAAACATAAATAATAAAGTGAGATACAAGTATGGATCATTACAAGGTGTATGTATAAACAATAAATATAATAGTGAGATACAGTATGGGATCATCAAGGTGTATTGTAATAAAAACATAAATATAATAGTGAGATACAGTATGGGATCATTAAAAGGTGATTGTAATAAACAATAAATATAAATAGTGAGATACAGTATGGGATCATACAAGGTGTATGTAAAAAACAATAAATAAATAGTGAGATACAGTATGGGATCATTACAATGTTATTGTAATAAACAATAAATATAATAGTGAGATACAGTATGGGATCATTACAAGGTGTATTGTAATAAACAAATAAATTAATAGTGAGATACAGTATGGGAGACATTACAGGTGTATTGTAATAAAAACAATAAATATAATAGTGAGATACAGTATGGGATCAATACAAGGGTGTATTGTAATAAAACAATAAAATAATAGTGAGATACAGTATGGGATCATACAAGGTGTATTGTAATAAACAATAAATAATAGTGAGATACAGTATGGGATCATTAAAGGGTGATTGTAATAAACAATAAATAATAGTGAGATACAGTATGGGATCATTACAAGGTGTATTTAATAAAAACAAGAAATATAATAGGAGATACAGTATGGGATCATTACAAGGTGTATTGTAATAAACAATAAATATAATAGTGAGATACAGTATGGGATCATTAAAGGTGCTTTGTAATAAAACAATAAATATAATAGTGAGATACAGTATGGGATCATTACAAGGTGTATTGTAATAAACAATAAATATAATAGTGAGATACAGTATGGGATCATTACAAGGTGTATTGTAATAAAACAATAAATATAATAGTAGTGAGATACAGTATGGGATCATTACAGGTGTATTGTAATAAACAATAAATATAATAGTGAGATACAGTATGGGATCATTACAAGGTGTATTGTAATAAACAATAAATATAATAGTGATACAGTATGGGATCATTACAGGTGTTGTAATAAACAATAAATAAATAGTGAGATACAGTATGGGATCATTACAAGGTGTATTGTAATAAAACAATAAATATAATAGTGAGATACAGTATGGGATCATACAAGGTGTATTGTAATAAAACAATAAAATTAAGTGAGTACGATGGGATCATTACAATGTGTATTGTAATAAACAATAAATATAATGTGAGATACAGTAAGGGATCATAAAGGTGTATTGTAAAACAATAAATATATAGTGGAGTACGTATGGGATCATTACAAGGTGTATTGTAATAAAACAATAAAAAATAATGTGAGATACAGTATGGGATCATTACAAGGTGTATGTTATAAACAAAAATATAATAGTGAGATACAGTATGGGATCATTACAAGTGTATTATTGAATAAAACAAAAATATAATAGTGAGATACAGTATGGGATCATACCAGGTATTGTAATAAAACAATAAATATAATAGTGAGATTTACAGTATGGGATCATTACAAGGTGTATTGTAATAAAACAATAAATATAACAGTGAGATACAGTATGGGATCATTACAAGGTGTATTGTAATAAAACAATAAATATAATAGTGAGATACAGTATGGGATCATTACAAGGTGTATTGTAATAAACAATAAATATTTTATATATTACTCACTGAGAAAGAGTTAATTCTACCTTATTTGTTAGATAAATAATAAATATATACAAGGACAATAACAAGCGAGCTGCCACCTCTGTTATATAAAAATATACCAATGACAGTGGACCTACTTATTCTTCACAACAGGTGCACAATATCAATGGTACACTCACATTCTGATCATACAATGTGGTGTATCTTATCATGTGTCTACAATGTCCCACTACAGGAATTAATATAGGTAGAACATGGCAAACCCTCCATCAGTGGAGGAATTCCCTCAGGTGTGATATCAGTAGAGGGAACATGGATCTTACAGTACCAGAACATTTCATTGATCTGTGGTTGTGTCATTGATCTGACCACAACATTCAGAACTTTAAGACCCAGGTGTAGTTAAAGGAATAGAAATACAAACTCATGTTAAAATTAGAGATGGCTGGGTTCAGATCCGCGACGGATTTCCGCGAATTGCAGATCTCGCAGATTTTTTAGAATTCCGCTCTCTGAATTTTTTTAGTTACAATCAGAATTACAGAATCAGAAAGAATCAGATTGGTTTACTAACCGATCACATTCTTTCTCCGTTAGGATTGGTTACAATCATATTCTTCCAGATAGCATAGCAATCAGATTTTTTCAGAAATAATCTGATTGGCATACTAACTAGTGATGGACCAGATTGCGGATCCTTTTGGATACTAAAGTATGGCGCTGGTAATAATCACGCCCAAACTAATGATTTTTCCATATATACTTTATCATTCCATATATACTTTATCGTTCCAAATATACTTTATCATTGCATATATACTTTATCGTTCCAAATATACTTTATAATTCCATATATACTTTATGGTTCCAAATATACTTTATCATTCCATATATACTTTATCGTTCCATATATACTTTATCGTTCCATATATACTTTATCGTTCGAAATATTCTTTATCATTCCATATATACTTTATCATTCCAAATATACGTTATCGTTCTATATATACTTTATTGTTCCATATATACTTTATCTTTCCATATATACTTTATAGTCCCATATATACTTTATGGTTCCATATATACTTTATCGTTCCAAATACAATTTATCATCCCATATATACTTTATCGTTCCATATATACTTTATCCTTCCATATATACTTCATCGTTCCATATATACTTTATCGTTCCATATATACTTTATTTTTCCATATATACTTTATCATCCCATATATACTTTATCGTTCCATATAAACCTTATCATCCCATATATACTTTATTTTTCCATATACACTTTATCATCCCAAGTATACTTTATCATCCCATATATACTTTATTGTTCCAAATATACTTTATCCTTCCATATACTGTATACTTTATCGCTCCATATATACTTTATCCTTACATATATACTTTATCATTCCATATTTACTTTATCTTTCCATATATACTTTATCCTTCCATATATACTTTATTGTTCCAAATATACTTTATGGTTCCATATTTACTTTATCGTTCCGTATATACTTTATCATTCCATATATAATTTATCGTTCCATATATACTTTATCGTTCCATATATGCTTTATTGTTCCATATATACTTTATCGTCCCATATATACTTTATCGTTCCAAATAAACTTTATGG
Organism: Hymenochirus boettgeri; assembly: GCA_019447015.1. Taxonomy (NCBI): domain Eukaryota; kingdom Metazoa; phylum Chordata; class Amphibia; order Anura; family Pipidae; genus Hymenochirus; species Hymenochirus boettgeri. The sequence goes on from JAACNH010000075.1 coordinate 13,133, forward strand.
TTCCACATATGCTTTATCGTCCAATATAAACCTTATGGTTCCAAATATACTTTATGGTCCCATATATATTTTATCTTTTCAAATATACTTTATGTTTCCATATATACTTTATCGTCCCATATATACTTTATCGTTCCAAATATACTTTATGGTTTCATATATATTTTATTGTTCCAAACATACTTTATGCTTCCATATATACTTTATCGTGCCATATATACTTTATTGTTCCAAATATACTTTATCGTTCTATATATACTTTATCGTTCCAAATATACTTTATCTTTCCATATATACTTTATCATTCCAAATATAATTTATGGCTCCATATATATTTATTATTGTTCCATATATACATTATCTTCCCATATATACCTTATGGTTCCAAATATATATTATCGTTCCAAACATACTTTATGGTTCCATATATATATTATCATTCCATACATAGTTTATCGTCCCATATATACTTTATCGTTCCAAATATACTTTATAGTTCCATATATATTTTATGGTTCCATAAATACTTTATGGTTCCATATATAATTTTTCATCCCATATATACTTTATTGTTCCAAATATACTTTATCCTTCCATATACTGTATACTTTATCGCTCCATATATACTTTATCCTTCCATATATACTTTATCATTCCATATTTACTTTATCGTTCCATATATACTTTATACTTCCATATATACTTTATCTTTCCAAATATACTTTATGGTTCCATATTTACTTTATCGTTCCGTATATACTTTATCGTTCCGTAAATACTTTATCATTCCATATATTCTTTATTATTCCATATATACTTTATCGTTCCATATATACTTTATTATTCCATATATACTTTATCGTTCCATATATACTTTATAATTCCAAATATACTTTATCGTTCCATACATAATTTATCCTTTCATATATAGTTTATCCTTCCATATACTGGATATTTTATCGTTCCATATATACTTTATCATTCCATATATACTTTATCGTCCCATATATGCTTTATTGTTCCATATATACTTTATCGTCCCATATATACGTTATCGTTCTAAATATACTTTATGGTTCCATATATGCTTTATCGTCCAATATATACCTTATGGTTCCAAATATACTTTATGTTTCCAAATATACTTTATGGTCCCATATATATTTTATCTTTTCAAATATACTTTATGTTTCCATATATACTTTATCGTCCTATATATACTTTATCGTTCCAAATATACTTTATGGTTTCATATATATTTTATTGTTCCAAACATACTTTATGGTTCCATATATACTTTATTGTCCCATATATACTTTATGGTTCCAAATTTACTTTATGGTTCCAAATTTACTTTATGGTTCCATATATACTCTATCGTTCCATATATACTTTATCGTCCCATATATACCGTATTGTTCCAAATATACTCTATCGTTCCATATATACTTTATCGTTCCATATATAATTTATTGTTACAAATATACTTCATCGTTCCAAATATACTTTATGGTCCCATCTTTCCAAATATACTTTATCATTCTATATATACTTTATCGTTCCAAATATACTTTATTGTTCCAAATAAAATTTATGGTTCCATATATATATATTGTCGTTCCATATATACATTATCGTCCCATATATACCTTATGGTTCCATATATACATTATCCTCCCATATATACCTTATGGTTCCAAATATATATTATCGTTCCAAACATACTTTATAGTTCCATATATACTTTATGGTTCCACATATACTTTATGGTTCCATATATAGTTTATCGTCCCATATATACTTTATGGTTCCAAATATACTTTATGGTCCCATATATACTTTATGGTACCATATATACTTTATGGTTCCATATATACTTTATGGTTCCATAAATATTTTATCGTTCTAAATATACATTATCGCTCCTTCGTATGTCCTCAACAGCAAACTCCTGGTCCGATTCCATCAGAATCGGATTGTGAGTTTGCGTCAGGGGTCGCAAGTGTAAGGGCACATTAACTCATTACAATGTGGCCTTAATAGAGACAAAAGTTGAATGACTCAGTACGGGACACAGTGTAACTTAAGAATCTCCCTCCATCTTAGATAAAAAGATCTAAGTCTCAGTATAGGTCCTACCTGCACTTATAGGGTTTGGATACATATATTGAGACTTTTCCATTCTCTGCCCTAAATCAATGCTATTCAATGATGTTTTATATAAAATTAAATTCACCTGCTGGAATTAGATTTTGTTGACCGATGTCATTGGTCAGATTTCTAACAGCGTCCTATAGAAGAATGAAATAATGTTAGATAAATATAGTTCAACTGTATAAATGAATGAAAATAGGTCCTGTGCACTAGGGTGATACTATCATAATATGGATACAGTTATATCTGTGATAATAGAGGGGTGTGGGATACACTGTTATAGCTTGGAAAAGAAGGAATAAGCACTTCTGGCATTTTAAACCAGTAATAATCTCTACCAATAATGTGCAGATGAATAATAATACCAGACGGATAAAGGGTGATGGACAGATATGTTGGTGACATATAGGGATTAGAGATGTAATGTGGTTTCTAATAGAACCCAGTTTTGAATCGAATCTGAGTCCCAACAAAACTTTTGGATCTCCCGAATTTTCATGTAACCTGGATTTTTCAAAAATCGAAAGTAGACGATTTTAAAAAATCAAAAGTAGATGATTTTCAAAAATCCAAAATCGAAAGTTGAAGATTTTTCGAAAATAGACGATTTTCAAAAATCGAAAATCCAAAGTAGATTTTCAAAAATCTAAACTTGAATTTTCGAAACTTTCGAAATATTTAAAAAATTCAAAAACGGAACGAAACTCAACAGTTCGAACATCTCTAATAGGGATTAGAGATGGCCAAACTTTGGTTCATTTTAGAGCTATAGAGCTTACCATTCTATGTGCATATACAGATTCCGTACCTCTTCAATAAAACTGAATACCAAAAAATGATTTTACCAGTGGAGATACCCTTCAAAGTCAAGGGGAGAAAATAGTTTGAAAAGTTGTCATAAAATAGCAATGGTAACTTGCTGTAAATGGCTCTGGGACCTGGGAAATGGTCTGGGAAGATGCTACATTCGAGGGTTATTGCCAAAATGCTGCATTCGAGGATAAGGACCAATATCGGATGTTGGCTAAGGGTACATTCACGGGTTATCGATTAGAAAATTATCGAAAATATCTGCGAGTTCTGAAAACCTGAATGTTCAATTTTCTAAAAAGTCAGAGTTCATCCGAACTATTAAAATTTGGGTCGAACTTGGGTTTGAGTTCTAGCCCATCACTAATAGAAATGAACTAAAATTCCAGTTTTCGAACTCGCTGACTTTTTTACAATAATTGTCGAGCATTTAAGGATTTTTAAAATGTTCAAATCAATAACACTCGACTTAAACGCTCCATAACCATAGAATGCAACATTCGGAAACTTTCGATTTAGGCGATAGCCCTCAACTTTAGCGCTTCATAACCCTAGAACGAGGTGTTCGCTAACCCTTGAATTCGGCTATAACACTCGAATGTGGCATTCGCTAACCCTCAAATACAGCAATCGACTTCGGTAACCATAAAATTCAATGCGGAAGCTAAAAAATAGCTAGATTGTGGGAAATGTTAGTATTTAAAATGTTTTGGTGATATGTACGTGTACAAACCACTTGTCCCCATTGACTTTAACAGGTATAGAACTATAGAACTTTTACTGAAGTTCAAAATATCGTATACGAACCAAACTTTAGGAAGTTCAATCATCTCTAGTGACTGATTGTTGACAGGATATGGACACATAATGCCATGTAAGGTAATAGGGAAACATGGTAATATATTAGTGAATTGATCTTACCTTTATAAGATTAACCACTGTAATAAAACAATAAATAAATAGTGAGATACAGTATGGGATCATTACAAGGTGTATTGTAATAAAACATATATATAATAGTGAGATACAGTATGGTATCATACAAGGTGTACTGTAATAAAACATACCCTATAATAGTAGATACAGTGATCATTCCAAGGTGTATTGTCAATAAAACATAATATAATAGTGAGATACAGTATGGGATCATACAAGGTGTATTGTAATAAACAATAAATTAATATGAGATACAGTATGGGTCATTACAAGGTGTATTGTAATAGAACAATAATAGTAATATGGAGCTACGTTGGGATCATTACCAGGTGTACTGTAATAAAACAATAAATTAATAGTGAGATACAGTATGGGATTCATTAACAAGGTAGTATTGTAATAAACAATAAATATAATATGAGATACAGTATGGATCATTACAAGGTGTTTGTAATAAACAATAAATATAACAGTGAGATACAGTATGGGATCATACAGGTGTTTGTAATAAACATAAATAAATCAGTTTAGATACATTAATGGGATCACTTACCAAGGTGTATTGTAATAAACAATAATAAATAGTGAGATACAGGTATGGGATCTATTACAAGGTGTATTGTAATAACAATAATATAACATGAGATACAGTATGGGATCATTACAAGGTGTACTTGAATAACAATAAATATAATGAGTGCTATGAACAGTATGGGATCATTACAAGGTGTATTGTAATAACAATAAATATAATATGGAATACCGTATGGATCATTACAAGGTGTATTTAATAACAATAAATATAATAGTGAGATACAGTATTGGCCATGTACACATGTATTGTAATAAACATAATATAATAGTGAGATAATGACACGAAGTTATATTACATACCTCCCAACATTTGCAAAACCAAAGAAGGGACAGTAAAAAGGAAGAGCGAGTTTGTCGGGCGCCCGTGGCACATTTTGGCCACACCCCATTTATTTGGCCACACCTGTTTTCTTAAACCACTCCCATCTTTCATAGTGTACGCCCCCAATTGAAGAAAATCCCATGAAAAGAAGATTTAGCATACGCCACTACCCAGTATGCTAATATCAGTGTTTATTTGTGTTTGTCTGTATCTGTTTTTATAGCCTGTCTGTTATCTATCTTTTTCTGTCTGTCTATCTATCTTTCTGTTCATCTTATTTATCTCTGTCTGTCCATCTACCTACCTGTCTATCTTATGTATTTATCTCTTTCTGTCTGTCTACCTGTCTATCTATTTGTCTATCTGCATCTTTTTATCTACCTGTATATTCATTTATCTCTGTCGGTCTGTCTATCTACCTGTTTATCTATCTGTCTGTCTGTGTCAACCTATATCTATCTTTGCCACATACATACACTTAACCACACATATGACACAAACATGCACTGACAATACAGGCACAACACAACAAAAAGACACAAACTGACACATCATACACTGACGACATACTGGGACACACACAGCATTATATCTGACACACCCAGACTCACACATGCACTGATAATACTGACACCTACACACATGACACACTCAGCACTGATACACACTACACACCCATACATATATATACTAAACACAGTCTTGTCCCCCCAGGGCACACTACTACTAGATATAGGAATAATAACTATCTGTGTACCTAAACTGCCCCTTACTAGAAGCTAACACTGGTCCTGTAAGGGAAGAAATAATGTTTGGTGCCTGTGTTTACTGTTGTCTGTGCTGGACTAGTATCTAACTCTGTCACACTGCAAGTTCATCTGGAGTGTTAAGTGACTGCACAGAATCTCACACAGAGCTTCAGCAGTTTTCTCTCTCCCCCTCTCCAACCTCAATCCCCCAGCAGCTCCGTTGTGGTCAAAGCCCCGCCCCCAGCAGGCAGGACTGGAAGTCTCCAACTGCAGGGTCCTAACGCCTGCTAGTGCACTTCCGGTTTAGCGTTTTTTAACCCTAAAAAATGGACCAGACAACCAGAAAAAAACGGGGCAATGCGGGAAACAGAGAGGGGTGCCGGGACAGCGGGAAGGGACCCCAAAAACGGTACAGTCCGCCGCGAAAACGGACTGTTGGGAGCTATGAGATACAGTATGGGATCATTACAGGTGTATTGTAATAAACAATAAATAAATAGTGAGATACAGTATGGGATCATTACAAGTGTATTGTAATAAACAATAAATATAATAGTGAGATACAGTATGGGTATCATTACAAGGTGTTTGTAATAAACAAATAAATATAATGGTGAGATACAGTATGGGATCATTACAAGGTGTATTGTAATAAACAATAATATATAGTGAGATACAGTATGGGATCATTACAAGGTGTATTGTAATTAACAATAAATATAATAGTGAGTTACGTATGGGATCATTACAAGGTGTATTGTAATACACAATAATATAATAGTGAGATACAGTATGGGATCATTACAAGGTGTATTGTAATACACAATAATATATATAGTGAATACAGTATGGGATCATTACAAGGTGTATTGTATAAACACAATAAATATAACAGTGAGATCAGTATGGGATCGTTACAAGGTGTATTGTAATACACAATAAATATAATAGTGAGATACAGTATGGGATCATTACAAGTGTATTGTAATAAACAATAAATATAACAGTGAGATAAAGTATGGGATCATTACAAGGTTTATTGTAATAAACAATAAATATAATAGTGAGATACAGTATGGGATCATTACAAGTGGTATTGTAATAAACAATAATATAACAGTGAGATCCAGTATGGGATCGTTACAAGGTGTATTGTAATAAACAATAAATATAATAGTGAGATACAGTATGGGATCATTACAAGCTGTATTGTAATAAACAATAAATAAATAGTGAGATACAGTATGGGATCATTACAAGGTGTATTGTAATAACATAAATATATAGTGAGATACAGTATGGGATCATTACAAGGTGTATTGTAATAAACAATATATAATCAGTGAGATACAGTAGGGGATCGTTACAAGGTGATTGTAATAACAATAAATATAATAGTGAGTAACAGTATGAGCATTACAATGTATTGTAATAAACAATAATATAACAGTGAGATACAGTAGGGGATCATTACAAGGTGTATTGTAATAAACAATAAATTATAGTGAGATACGGTATGGGATCATTACAAGGTGTATTGTAATAAACAATAAATATAATAGTGAGATACATATGGGATCATTACAAGGTGTGTTGTAATACAATAAATTAAATAGTGAGATACAGTAGGGATCGTTACAAGGTTATTGTAATAACAATAAATATAATAGTGAGATACAATATGGGATCATTACAGGTGTATTGTAATAAACAATAAATATAATAGTGAGATACAGTATGGGATCATTACAAGGTGTATTGTAATAAACAATAAATATAATAGTGGATACAGTATGGGATCATTACAAGGTGTATTGTAATAACAATAATATAATAGTAGATACAGTAGGGGATCGTTACAAGGTGTTTGTAATAAACAATAATATAATAGTGATACAATTGGGATCATTACAAGGTTATTGTAATAAAACATAATATAATATTGAGATACAGTATGGGATCATTACAAGCGTATTGTAATAACAATAAATAATAGTGAGATACAGTATGGGATCATTACAAGGTTTATTGTAATAAACAATAAATAAATAGTGAGATACAGTATGGGATCATTACAAGGTGTATTGTATAACATAAAATATAATAGTGAGATACAGTATGGGATCATTACAAGGTGTATTGTAATAAACAATAATATAATAGTGAGATACAGTATGGGCATTACAAGGTGTATGTAATAAACAATAAATAAATAGTGAGATACAGTATGGAATCATTACAAGGTGTATTGTAATAAACAATAATATAATAGTGAGATACAGTATGCATTACAAGGTGATGTAATACAATAAATAATATGGATACATATGGGATCATTACAAGGTGTATTGTATAAACAATAAATATAATATTGGATAATGCACCCTAACTATAAATTATAAGGTATTAGAAGTCACCAAGCGTTCCGTGACCATATAAAAGCACAGGCCGCAGGCCGAGTACCTTATAATAGGCACGGAACCAGGTGATTCTATATCCTTTTAATTTACAGTTAGGGGTGTATTATTTATTATAACCTACCCCTTTGTGGCTTCTGGTTTCCTTCTCCTCCTGGAACTGTAAGATTATAAGGCTATAATCTTACAGTTCCTCGCATAGATATCCACTACAGGGGTAGGTTATAGTGAGATACAGTATGGGATTATTACAATGTGTATTGTAGTAAACAATAAATATAATAGTGAGATACAGTAGGGGGATCATACAGTGTATTGATAAACATAAATATAATAGTGAGATACCGTATGGGATCATTACATGGTGTATTGTAATAAACAATAAATTAATAGTGAGATCCGTATGGGATCATTACAAGGTGTATGTTGTAATAACAATAAATATTTAGTGAGATACAGTATGGGATCATTACAAGGGTGTATTGTAATAAACAATAAATATAATAGTGAGATACAGCATGGGATCATTACAAGTGTATTGTAATAAACAATAAATATTATAGTGAATACAGTATGGGATCATGACATGGTGTTTGTAATAACAATAAATATAATAGTGGGATACAGTATGGGATCATTACAAGGTGTATTGTATAACAATAAATATGATAGTGAGATACAGTTGGGGTTATCAAGGTGTATTGTAGTAAACAATAAATCTAATATTGAGATACAGTAAGGGGTTATTACAAGGTGTATTGTAATAAACATAAATATAATATTGAGATACAGTATGGGATCATTACAAGTGTATTGTATAAAACAATAATATATAGTGAGATACAGTATGGGATCATTACAGGTGTATTGTAATAAACAATAAATATAATATGGAGATACAGTATCGGATTTTTCAAGGTGTATTGTAATAAAACAATAATTATAATATGCTTCTGAAGGTTCTCATTCATCCAGTCATGGTATAATCTGTTGTATTCAATTAGATCAACGGACTTGAGGTTTAGTTCTTGAAGACGTTTCGCTACATCCGACTGGCTTCTCAATTCAGAATGACTTGTACGAAATCTGTGGCAATTATGTACCCGGAAAATCCCAATTAGCATATCACAGCCAGGTGTTAAGTGCGTGATTGCATAGTAGCTAAGAGGTGTTATAAGAAACACCCGGGTAGGTGTCAAAACAACATTGTCTGCGCATGTACAGTGCTGTTTTAAAACCTTACTCTGGGCGTTCCTATAACACCTCAAGCCACTATGCAATCACGCCCTTAAATTCTGTTCATACAGTGATAGGAGACCAGAAATATGGAACAGACGTGTCCCGAGTTGGATATTTTTGTTTTGCACAGGTCTCATTAATCCACAACATAGCACAATACAGAACACAACACACTCCACAACATGACACAATATACAATACAACAACAATACATACAGTAACATAACACATTACACACATGGTGTATACACATGCCCCTTATTTAGTCCTCAACTCCTGACAAAACAGATTTGCTTATCCTTATAACTAACCCTTTTAATGATGTTTTATATAAAATTAAATGTACCTTCAGTAATACTCCTTGTAGATTGAGGTCATTGGTTACATTTAAACAATGGCCTATAAGAGAAGGGAACCATGAAAGATAAATATAGTTGAATTGTACAGATGGATGGAAATTGCAGTACACTAGGGCGGCGATATCACAATAAGGATACAGTTATATCTGTGCCAATAGAGGGTCTAGGATACACATTATAGTTCAGAACAGACAGAATTAGCACAGAAATTGTATTATGTATTACCTTTGTATGTAATATTATAACATTGTGTAATATTTATTCCCCTGTATGTAATGCAATTGAAAAAAGTGCTGCAGAAGATGTTGGTGCTATATATTCCATAATAATAATAATAATAAAATTGACATTGAAGAGTTGCTTTATACAAAAGACATTTAAATATAATGGTTCTGAAGGTGAAAAGTGTTACATAGTTAGAATAAAGGTGCAGATCCATAACTTAAATACATGTCAATGAATTAATCACTTTTCTCTTACATATAACTCCTGCCTATCTAAGAGTTCATCAAGAGGAAGGTAAAAAAAAAAAAAACACAGGCAGTTTGTCTCAGAGGGAAAACTTCATCTGGACCAGTAAGAGGATTCAGCTTCCACCTTCTATACCAATCTACTTGGGTCCAATCCTATTTTACATGGAGCACCAATACACCCGATATGTAAGACCATAGCAGAGCCAAAGCAGAAAGGGAATTCCCATGATATCAGAAGATTTCATCTGAGTGTTGGGAAAGTCTCTAAATATTTCTCCTAGTGGTCCATGGCAATAGCAGCTGCTGGTTCAGAGACAAATACATCTACTGTAGTAAGCAAAGAGTTGGGTCTCGTAAACACGCTATTGCACATGTGTACATTGTGAAAATAAAGGAAACCCAGTTCAATACTAGAAATATAGATCTGTAAAGGAGATATAAAAATCACTTCCTGGAAAATGCTTTCCAGACATTTCTTTTCAATCGGTATTTTAACCTGGAAAATGGTATTTATTTATTTACTTCCAAGTTACTGATCAATCGAAATGCTGATGTCAATTTCTAAAAAGTGCTGTACTGGTTTAAATTTAGTAATGTCCTTGGCAGGATAAGTCAATACCTCCACATATGGGCATAATTCTACCCAGCAGAATCAAAGCTTTTGCAAATGGTATGGGTTTTTTTTGTAAACTTAATATTTCATAATGAAAAAATACAAAACATTTGTATATTGCAAAATATTTTTCTTGACATATTTAGCCCAAAAATCCTGTAAAATCTCCATAAAAGAGAAATTCATGCACACACAGCAGAATCAAAGCTTTTGCAAGGTTGATGAAGGTTTTTTTTTGTTTGGTAGCTCCGACCCGGATAGGGGGCCAGAGCATCTGACCTGCGGCACCCTCCCCGCGAGGATGCTGGGAGTTGTAGTCCGGCACTCAGCTTCGCCTCCCTTGGACAAGTTGGTGAGTTCTGGTCACGGCCGAGCACGTGACGTCATCACGACGCGCTCGCGGATTGCTCGCGGCTGGGCTCGCGAGAGCCGAAGGGGCGGAGCGGTGACGCACCGCTGGTATAAAAGGGGCGGGCCATGAGGCAGCTGGCGCCATTTTGTTAAATTGCTAGATCTCTCTCTCCTCTGCTCAGAGCAAAGACAGCACCCGAGGGCTTGTTGAAGGCTTGTTGAAGGGTTGAGGTCCACTGCCCCAGTTGCCCACCCTGTTAAGGAGCCCAATCTGCCCGTGGCTGCAGTACCAGCAACAAGTAGAGGAAGAGCCAGAGGCAGGGGTGGCCCGCCTCTGTCTGCACAGAACGCCCGCCCAGCTGTAGCGCAGCATTGGCAGGGGACACTGCTCGGGATGCCCAGCCAATAAGGGCAGGAGAGGTGTCTGATGGGGATGATGCTGGCCCCCAGTAAGATTGAGGGAATTCTCAGAGAGACGGCGATCTAGAGAGAGGAGCCACCCTAGGGCAGCAGTCGCAGGCATGGGAGAAGAGGAGCAGGTATTCCTCCTCCTCAGACAGTCGATGATTCCTACGGCGTTGGCGCAAGAACACACGAGGAGGGAACATCACGGCATCGCTCGAGGTCAAGTGAGACCAGCAGATGGCGCAGATCCCGCTCCAGAGGCAGGAGATCAAGGGCCTCTCGCTCATCACCTCAGGCAGGAGGTCATCGCCAGCACCGGTTGATTGTGACGCAGGAGGGACTACCTACGAGCAAGAGGGACTACTTCCACAACAGGTGACTTCCGAAGGGGCGAGTACCATGCTGTACAGTCGGCTGAAACTGGTGAGTACACCTGTGCTGGGTTGTGGGGTAATACCAGGGGGGAGATGGGGGCGAGTTACGAGGCCCTAATGGGCAAAATTGAGACTATGCCAGCTGGGCCAACTGTGAGCCCAGCCCCAGGGGAGCGACAGTACTCCCATCTGAGCCCATGGTTCCTTCAGTGGAGGCTCTAAGGAATCCTATTTTTGCGGGGTTAGCCCGCTGGGGTACATTGTCTGGGGAAATAAAGGACAAAATATGGCAGAACTACTTTGTTGACATATGGTCCTGATTACTACAGACTGGTAACTGTCGATAAAGAGATAGTTAGGACGAGAAAGGGGAAAGGAAGCCCAAGGTGGCAAAACTTTTGGGAATTGGCTCAAGCCTTTTGTGTGTGTGTTGGCCGGGGTTATCGGTCAGAAAGCCCCCCAAAAATACTCCGTATTTGTGTACTTGGACATGATATTCGGAGCGTACAAAACACATGGCAGGACTGCGTGGTGCAGTACGATGAAGAGTTCAGCGGCGCTTGGCAGTCAGGCCAGAAATGGGCTGGAACATCAATGGCTAAGAATCATTTTGGCTCAGAGGGCACCCGTAGGGACAAACCCAGTCAGAGTTCCGATCCCCTCAACCAGTCTCTTTCCAGCCCTCCGGAGCAAAGATACCGGCTCCTGCTGGTTGTTTAATGAGGGCAACTGCAGGTATGGGCCACTTGCAGGTTTAAACACATTTGCTCCTTTTGTGGCGGAGGCGGTCACTCCGCCTCAAAATGTTTCAAAAAATCCCGTACAAGCCCCAAGACGTACTGGAGGAATAGGCAGCCTGACGCCAGTGAACGTGGAGGCAATGGAGCACTGGCTAGAAATATACCCGGTGAGGGAGGAAGCAGAGCTCATCAGGAGGGGTTAGACAAGGTTTCAGAATCCCCTTTGAGTTTTCGGAGTTACCCAATTTTGCCCAAAATTTGAAGTCGGTTAAGGATTGCCGGAAGTGGCCAGGGAAAAGGTTATGGCGGAAGTTAAGCTAGGGCGCATAGCGGGCCCATTTGCCGAGCCCCCTTTTTACAATCTCAGGATTTCCTTTGGGTTTGTACCAAAGAAGGAGACGGTAAATTCGCTTAATCCATCACTTATCTGTTTTCACCCCGACTGTTTTCATTTACTGGGTTTGCCAATTGGAAGGCATGTACTACTATGACAGATGTCTCCCCATGGGTTGTGCCATATCCTGTTCACTATTCAAAATATTTAGTTCATTCTGCTGGGCTATTTCGTATGAAACCAGTTCCTAAACGTTTACATTACCTTGACGACTTTTTGTTCGTTGGCCCGGCTAACTCTAATTATTGTTCTTTTTTGTTAAATTTCTTTTCCGTTTTTTAATGCACAAGTTTGGGGTGCCCCAGTCAGATGAAAAAACGGTGGGGGCCCAGAAACGGTGTTGTCCTTCCTGAGTATCGAGATAGACACAATTAATGGAGTTTAGGTTACCAACAGCCAAAGTTCAAGGCATGCTAGACGCAATTTCAATGTTCCTACAGGTTAGAAAGTTACACTAAAACAGTTGAAATCAGTGCTGGGTTCATTGAACTTTGCTGTGTCATGTCAATGTTTTTTTTTTTTCCAGGGATTATCGTTAGCCTCCCGGGTGTTTCCGCACCTCACCATCACACGAATAACTAGGGAGCTACACAATGATCTACTGGTGTGGCATGCCTTCTTATCTAATTACAATGGTAGAACTTGTTTTCAAAGATAAAGAAGAACAATACCGAATTACAAACTTACAACACACGGACGCAGCTGGCGCCGTAGGTTTTGGGGCTATCCTAGGCAGCAGCGGGTGCACTGCAGCATGGCTCACATCTTGTAAAGAAGGGTATCATTGCAAAAACCTCACTCTCCTTGAACTTTCCCCATTTTTGCGGCAATAGAACTATGGGCGAAAAAATCCAAAATAAAAAGATCATTTTTGGACAGACAATGAGAGTGTTGTTTTGTGTTGTTTAATAACTTGATGAGTTCTCTTTACTGTTCTGTTCTATCTTTACTTAGATATTTAGTTTTAAAATGCTTGGAATGTAATGTGTCCTTTAGAGCTCAACATGTACCAGGTGTTCTAATTGTTTGCGTGCTCTATCTCGTTTTCAGTGGGAAGAATTTCACCGCCCTGCACCCCGAAGCCAATCAACTAGGCCAGGAATGCCCAGACTTCCTTTAGGGCTGATAGACAGCAGCTACTGCAGCTAGTCCAATCATCGATCGCTCCTCCTTCCACCGGCCAGTCACAGTAAGGCTTGGTCAGAAGGTTAGAATTCGCCAAGGAGAAAGATGTTAACAGTAACCTCTCATGCTAGATTGCAAACTCTTCTAGATTACCTTGAGCCCTGAGATCTGCAGGTTCCTCGGTTTGGTAGCCCAACCAAGATGGCAGGTTTGTCTTTCTTTTTCAGGATGTTGGGGTGGAGAGACGTCTCCAAGAATTCATTGTTAAATCCATTTTAAAAGGTTGGAAAAAGAACAGGTGGCTTATAACAACGCCAAGCAGCCGATTACTTTCAATCTGCTTAAGGCTTATGGAAACACTACATACGTTGTGCCACTCTAATTATGAGGCAAAACTTTTGACTAATTCACGTGGCATTCTTTGGGGCCATGAGAGTGGGCGAATTGGTATCAGCCATTTCAAACAACTGGGTGGTTTGTTGGCAGACATATATATTGTCACGCAATCTTCAGTAAGGGTCAGGAAAAAGAGATCTAAAACAAACCCTTTTGGTGAGGGAGTTGGGTTTTCCATATCCCCCCTGTCATCCCCGTGGTGCCCAGTTTAAGCAATTGCTAATTTTGAACCCATTAGATCCCCATCAGTGTCATTCCTAGCCCACCAGGATGGCCTTCCATTGTCTCGGTATCAATTGGAGGCATACTACTATAAGCCCTAGGTCATTTGGGTCTTCAAACCATATGAATTCGGCCACGCATTCCTTCAGAATAGGAGCAGCGACAGAGGGCACATTCTTTAGGTTTTTCCGATATAGGGTTTGCAGGCTGAGGAGGTGAGATCTAACTGCGTAGCCAGGGTCATGCGGCGAAGTGCACGATAGAGCCTTGATGAGCAAATAGCTAGCGTCTGTGGAGAGAACGGAGGGGTTCAATGAAGTATCCTTCTGGAGAAGAAAGAGAGATTAAAGAGGATCGAAAGTTGTAGGGAAAGCACCCGAACGAGTCTTAGTGATGAGGGTCAAGTACAAAAGAGAGCGGGTAAAGCAAGAGGAGCAGCAGAGACTGACGAAGCAGAACAAGGAACAAGAAGGATAAGTATTATATGGACTGATCTCCCACCATGGGAATTTGCCCAACAATGCTGTCCACTCTTTCTTCCAATCCAACCCGGAAAATCTCCTTTTTTCTGTGTTTTTTGTTTGACCCCAAGGGTTTATCATCGACATGATTTTTTCTTTTTGGACCAGTTCCATCGCAACAACCGACACTAGTAGCAAAATATCAGCCATCTGGCAGGCTTAAAATCGGACAAAATCTGCCCATTTTACAAAACCTGCACTGATAGACGAAAACGAAAACCTCCATTATCTGTCGAGATAAAGTTTGGTATCCTCAACTCACATTCATTTACGTGTTTCCTTCTCCTAATTTGGGGTCCAAATTTATTGGCCCATTTATCTATATTAGAAGTGTGGGTCCTAACGACAGTACACTTCAATTGCCCACCATCATGATAATCCCTAAGTTTTCCATGTCCTTTGTTTTAAGAAGAGGGTTGTCCGGTGGTGCTGGAAGTCTATTCCTTCCCCTCTTCAGTCGCCTGTCCTATTATGATCAACGGTCATCAAGATTTTGTTGAGAAAAAAGGTTGGATTCTAGATTCGTCAGGACTTCTCTTCAATATTTGGGTTCATTGAAAGTTATTTGGACCAAAGAAAGGTCCTGGGTTCAAACATTTCAGATTTACACAGCAACCAGTTAATCAAAACAACCCTTTCATAGAGATTTCCTGAACAAACGGCTTCAATGGCCTTAGGCCCCCTGGGGAAGGGGGTGTCCGTAAGATCCTTACCTGCTTGCACTCCCTCGATGTTCACGGACTGGTGACATCCGCGGTGCCGGACTTGGGCATCCGTACGTCCACCACTTTCAGACGCGGCCAGCGCGAAACTTCAAAATAGGCACTCGCATCAGGGAAGCGATTGCCTTTCGTATACCTCGCTACCAAGACTGTCAGGTTGTCAGTCTGTACTGCTCCTTTACCAGTCCCTGATCCAGCTATTGGTATCCAACCATCTTATATCCCGCCATTGTAATCCAGCATTGTTTCCAACTCCATTGTCCACCTGCCCACATTGTAATCCAGCCATTTCATCCCATTGTTCCCATCTCATTGGTTCGCAGCCATCGTGGTAATCCAGCCATTGTATCCAGCATTGTTTCAACTCCATTGTTCTAGACACTTGTATCCAAGCCATTGTATCCCGCATTGTCCCAATCCATTGTTCCATCCATCTGTATCCTACATTGTATCCAGCATTGTTCTCTTCCCATTGTTCCAGCCATCTTGTATCCCAATCATTGGTAAATCCGAGCATTGTTTCATCAGCCCATTGTATCCAGCCATTGTATCCATCATTGGTCCCAACTACCTCCATTGTTGTCCAGCCATCTTGTATCCAGTCCATTGTATCCAGCCTTGTTTCAACTCCTCCTAAGAGGTACAGTGAACCCTCGTCCTTCGGACTTATTCATTACTATTTTAAAAATTACAGACAAATCTCAACATTGATATTTCTGGGTGAATTTCTGGCGGAATTTATGAAATTTTTTTTGACACGCAAAATTCTGTCTGGTAACGGAGATCTATGGGGCAATTATAAACGATCGCTATTTCACAGGACTCGCAATGGCAAAGATTTTTATTCTCCCATATTTATAAGCAGATTTTTTTTTAAAAATCGAAGGGGCATCAGACATGTTGGGAAATCACCGGCGATTGTGCGGTCCGCTCCCTATGGACACAGATCGTTAGTAGCAAACTGTCACTGGCGGTGACATTTGCCGTGACTGACAAGTGATTTGTCCTGGCCGAACCTCTAGTGGTAAAAAATCACCCTTGTTTGTCCCCAAGTCTTACATTGTTTAACCCCACCAATTACCATCCGTATTAAATACAAAATAATCCCAGATTCTGGCTACTTTGGTGTAAGACTGAGATATGATCCGCATTTAACATGAACCCGGAGTCCGACACTGACCCCTTGGTTCCAAAATCCGATTTCGGCTTTTCCGGACTTCGGAAGACATTTTCGATAATTTACGAAGTACGGGTCCCCTATTTTCACACTAATTTTTTGAAAATAGCCTTGACTTCTAAAAGTTATCGAAAATACGATCGGAGACCATTTTTCGATTTTCCTCGACCGTATTTTTCTAACCCGAAAGTTCGAGGCTAATATATATTCGATAATTTTCAAAAATACCTTGAAAATCTGAAAATGGTCTAATCGGAAACAAACCCGAAAATGTCCTTTGGGATCTTATTTTCGATAATTTCGAATGTTCAGGCTCATTTTAAAAAGTTTTATAAAATTAGCGCTTTTCGGATTTTCAGATCTTTGAGATTTTCTTGAGATCGCGGGCATCAAAAAACGGAACGAAACTATAATTTCGGCCATCTCTATAAAGACTCCAGTTGGTCTATTTGCTCAATGAATTATTATATTTTCATTTACCTGCAACTTCTCCCTTTATTTCTCTGTAAACCTGAACAGTAAATATAATTGTGAGATTCTGACAGTATCTTATTATATTTGCTTGGCAGGGTTAAGGGCAATGTCCACCCCAGAGTCAGTTTTTATATATGTTGTAGTGCTCCCTATCCCCCACCCCCCAACCACTATGGTTTATCTGTGTGAAAAAAAAAAAAAGATATTACTCTTTACTACTTTTCCATTCCCCTGGTGCTGTAATCATCCGGCCTCTGCTTGTGGAACAGCAGCAGGCCAACCTGCAGCCGCGTCCATGATTGGCTAAGTGTAATGGTAGAGAGCGGGCAAGAGGGGTGCTGCGAGATGGCTACTGGGGAAAAAGTCAGTTAGATACTGAAGGGAGAGGAGAAAGGAAGTAGTGTCTAGCTGCAGCTTACAGAAGCCCGGGGTGGATAAAAAGTAAGTAATGTTCGGATGTTTTTTTTTTTTACGACATAAACATAGTGGTTTGGGGGTGGGATATGGAGACTACACTCAAAAAAAATGGATTCGTTAGTGGGGAAGGAGAGACAAAAACGCCGGGAGAGGAAAGGGGTGAGGCTTGTCACATGAGCATTCCTAGATCTCCCAATGAGAGACAGTATGCAAACCGATTGACACGTAAGTGACACCCGCGTTCCGGCTCTTTAACTTTTTTCCTGCAACATTACGTCGGCGCACTTTTGGACAGGGATGTAAGGTAATAATGTTCATCAACACTACAACAGTGGGGCCTATGGTAAAGTTAGTTTTGGGTGGACATGCCCTTTAATTTAAGGACATTAATAAAGACATTGATCTTTACTTATTTTATACATTTCAGAACCAACAATCATTTGGACGGCTTCAGCTGGTGATCTTCAAGAGTACCAGAAGTGGTGGTGTTGTTGGTAACATAAAGAATCATTTGACTGACGCGTCCCGGCTGCTTGTTAATTTCGATTTATTTCCTTATAACCTAAACAATCGTTTTGAGGACAAATTGTCTCCCCCTTGGCCTGGACTTGCCAACGTCTGATAAAATGGTCTGGGGTCGGCAGAATTGGGTCGCAGTGTTGTTCCGTGTGTTCAGGCTTAACTATTGGCTCTTCTTTGCTGCCCAATTGTCTGAACCATTGCCCACATGCATAGAATGCTCAGATTTCAGCGTCACCTCCAAGTCGGAATACTCTGTCAGTTCTTCCAATAGCATAGACCAGTCTCAGACTAAGTCCTTAGTATTAATTTGACATGGTATTCTACAAGCGATTGCAGAGTTTGAAAGGGTTGAGTTGAACGTAGACATCCCATAGGTGAAACTAGAATGTATAATGAACTGCCACAATTCAAATGTCATCTAAATACTTACCCAGGTGGTTGACTTTCATATTCTTTGCTTTGTGTTCTGTTGAGTTTTTCATGTTTCCAATCTCACTGCTCTATAACGGAAAGAAAATGATTGTGCAGGTAGACAAACAAAAGTCGCCAGGGGTTCGACTATGCTTGTGAAGGTTTCTCATTCCGTCCAGGGTCATTGTATATCTGTTGTATTCAATAGATCAACTGGACTTGAAGTTTAGTTTTCTTGGAAGACTTTGTGCTAGTATCCGACTGGCCTTCGTCCTCAATTCAGAATGACTTCTGGTGTACCAGAATCTGTGGCAATAATGTACCGCTGGAAATCCCATCTCCAATATCAAAAAATCACACCAGCCAGTGCTAAGGCCGTGAATTGGATGGTGCTGAGAGTGTTTAGAACGCCCAGGGTAGAGTGTAAACAGCAATGGTACTAGTGCAGACATTTGGTTCGAACCCCCCCCCCCCACACACCTCTATTAGTGCCTTGGTTCCTTATTTTCACATAATGGGCCTCCTTGACACCGTCTCGTGAACTCATACACTTTCCTTGCCAATATGTTAATTACACTCTTCAAATATTCTTAATCCTTAATGCAGGTACACGCCTGAAGTCCTGACCCAAGAATTGCTCTTCTTCGGTCTGGGCCCACTATGTTGATGTGCAGTTGCTGTTGGGTCGCTTCCCCACATACAAATCAGATCAGTTCTTTGCACTGCACTCGTAAATGATGTCGCTTATCTCTATGTTTCGGTATTGATGGTCTTTCGGAATGTACCAATTTCTGCCTTTTTGTGTTGTTTGGTTTAAGCAGACAGAGATTATGGTTGTTTATTGAAAATTCTACTTAATTTCTTATCCGTCGGAAACCCTGCTTACATATTGAGTGACCATGTTCTTCCCTCCTGTCTGCTTTTTCCCCTTCAACTGTTTGTATTCTTTTCTTTCCTTCTACTTTTTTCTGACAAAGCCCCATTTTTTAGGGCTCCTCTGAGATGTTTTATTTCTTTATGCCTTCACCTCTGTGCTAGTAAGGGATTTCTCAGCTCTGTGGTGGCAGGGTTCTGTCAAAAAAGTATGAAGGAAAGAAAGAACCGATACCAACAGTGAAGGGGAAAGCAAGACGGAGGAAGAACATGTCACTCCCACTATGTGCAGGGTTCTCCGAGAAATTAAAAAGAATTTCAATAAAACACCGTAATCCTGTCTGCTTTAAACACAAACCATACACTGGTGTTGGTACATCCAAAAGCCCAATACCGAACACAAAAATGCGACTCCATATACGCAGTCAGTGAAAGTGCTCTGATTTTGTAGGTGGGGGACCAAACAGCAACCTCATCAAACGTATGGCCCAGCACAGAGAGCCATTCCTTGGATCATGACCTCATGCCGGGGGTGGGGGGGGGTACCTGGCATTTAAGGATAAAGGACATACCTTTGAGATTGTAATGTTTAACATATTGGCAAGGAACGTGACTGGTTCCAAGAGGGTGTCAAGGACCATTTATTGTGAAAATAAAAGAAACCAACCTAAATAGATTGTGGGGGGGTGTTCACACCAACTGTCTGCCCATGTGACCACTGAAAGGCTGTTCCTATACCACCCTCTTAGCCACTATCCCATCATGCCCTTAACACGTGCTTGTGAAATGCAAATTGTGATTTTCCAGAGTACAGATGTCTTACAAGTCATGTCTAATTGAGAAAGCCACGTCCATACTAGCGAAACGTCTTCAATACTAACTTCAAGTCCAGTTGATCTAATTGAATACAACACGATCACAAGGGTTCGACTATTTCTCGATAATGCAGAGATAGTTTTTCCTTAACATATAACCCTGGCCTGCTACGCTGTACTATAAAAATTCTGTTGGACAGGATCGCACAGCTAATACTACCAAAAGCCTCCTTGGCCTGCCTTGGCTCCTTGCAATTCAAATCCTCTTGCTACATGTGGAACAAGTGTTATAGAATCCTAGACTGTAAGCTCTTTAGGTCAAGGCTTATTTGTCCATATATAAAACTTGAATTTATAACTATATCAATATTGGGCCAAAAACATTTGCAAATAATTATTGCAGCACTAACCTTGGATTTTTCAAAACTGCAACAAAACCAAAGAAAAATGTCAGTTGATATCATTTAAATCCATTTATAGTGTTTTAACACTATTTAATAACGGTTTTAAAAACCTTACCACATTTACCCCTACCATATAGCCAGAAAACTGCTGTTAAATATGAATGCATCAGTATCCTTTCTATGTGACCCCTAGCAAAATCTATCACCCATCAGTCGTATTCAACTTACCAACCCCTCAGCCTATCAACTCATCACAGCCTTAGCCCTATCAACCTATTAGCCTATCAACTCATCAGCCAATTAGCCCTATCCAACTCATCAACCCAATTTAGCCTATCCACCTAGTTTAGCCTATCACCTTCATCATCCACCATTAGCCTATCAACTCAGTCGCCACAGCCCCCCCCCCCTTATCACCTATTAGCCTATCACCTCATCATCCCATTAGCCTATCAACTCATCATCCCATTACCTAATCACTCATCACCCATTAGCCTATCAACTCATCCCCATAGCCTATCAACCTATTAGCCTATCAACTCATCAGCCCTATACACCCCAACCAACAACCATTAGCTTATCAAATAACCACCCATCAATTTATTAACCCATTAACATACTAATCTATTAACCATCCACCCAACAGCCTAATGAACTCATCACCCATCAGCCTATACCATCAACCCATCAGATATCAACCCATTAGCCTTCAACTTATCAACCCATTAGCCCCTCAACCTATTTGAGCCCTATCAACTCATTGGCCTATCAACCTATTACTATCAAACTGGCATTAGCCCATTACCTATCAACTCATCAGCCCATTAGCCTAATCAACCTATTGCCTCATCAACCCATCAGCCTATTAACCACCACACCCCTTAGCCTATCATCAACATATCAACCCATCAATTTATTAATCCTTAACATACTAATCTTTCACCCAATCCCCCAACTCGCCTATGAACCATGCGACGCCGCAGACACCTATTAACTCATCAACCCACATTCGAACCCAGCATCATTTCGGCCGTGTGGGGATGGGCGGTGCGAGTCCTGCGCGTATCTAATCGTAAGTAGCGCAGGTCCTGTCGGAAGCCTTTATAGCCTAGTCGACCGCATTGGTCACCGCTCAGTTAGGCCGCATGCCCCTACGGATTACGCCTAAATGTGCGCAGGTCACCCTTAGTCTAACGCATTAGCCTATCACGCTAGAGCCGTAGCTAACCATTCCCTTCTGGCATTAGCCTGATATTGTCATCAGCAGCGTAACCTCAACCATTCCAGCACCTCAATGTAGTACCTTCCATCTCCACAGTACCATCCGTCCTGGACCTAAATCATACCATCAGCCAAACCAACAATCAACCAACCATCAGCCTATCGACTCATCAACCCATCACCCTATCAAATTAATAACTCATCAGCCCTATCAAACAATCAATTTATTACTCGTTAGCCTACTATCTATTAACTCATCCACACAACAGCCTTATGGACTCATCGACCCATCAGTCTATTACCTCATCAACCCCATCAGAACTATCACCCATTGCCTATCAACTTATCAACCAACCGTGTAGCCATCACCTATTAGCCATCACTCAATTCAGCCTATTAGCCTATCAACCTTTACTCCTATCAACTCATTTACCGCCCATTAGCCTATCAACTCATACACCTATTACCCATCAAATCCATTACCTAGCAACTCCTGCAACCCTTTATGCTACCAGACCTATTAGGTCATCACATCGCAGCCTTTAACCTATCCTGCCTTAGCCTAGTCAACATATCAACCCCATCACCTAATAAGCTCATAACGTATCAACCTATCAACGCCACCAACCATCAGTCCTAGTCTAGACTCATCAAGCCCATCTAAGCCTATCAAATTATTAATCATCATCAGCCTATCAACCAAATCAATTTATTAGACCCTCGTTAGCCTACTACATCTATTAACTCATCTTCACCCATCACGCTATGTACACATCATACAACCATATCTTAACTTTGTCAACGCCATCAGGGTATCACCCATGTAGCCTAGATCATCTACATATCAACCCCACTCAAACTATTAAGTCCCATTCAGCCTACTAAGCTTATTAACACATCCACCCATCAGCCTATGACGTCGTATCAACCCACACCTATCAACTTGAACACCTATCAACATATCACTCTATCTGATTTATAGTAAATTGGAACCCTATTAGCCTACTCATCCACCCGTCAGCCTATGCAACCCATCAGGCTACAAACTCATCAACCCATCATACTATCAACCAACTTAGCCTATCAACTTATCAATAACCAAGTCAATTTGTATGTAACTCATTAGCCTACTAATCATTAAGGGCATGTCCACCCCCGATCAACTATTAATCCTCCCAATACTGGCCCCCGTCATTGTAAGAGTAGTATTAAAATCCTACCTAACATACCCACACTCCATTGGGTTTTGCTTATCCTGGCCGCTCCACCCCCAATGTCCCCAAATAAACGCCCACCAGGAGGATAGCAGTGAGTCCCATATAGGACTCTGCCTCCTACCCGTGGCCTCCGGGAGAAGTTTTGGGCACATGCGTACTGCAGCCGCTTTCCCCCTCCCTCCCTCCTCCGCTGCTGATTCCCGTCCCCCTAGCTGCTTGTAATATCCCCTTAATATAAGCCTCTCCCCCCCTGTTCCCCTCAGCCCAACCGCATAATATTTTTATTTTATAGAAAGCTACCCAAACTCTTACTTACCTCCCTCTTTCCTTCCGCTGCACGTGAATGACCGTCAGCCGCGGTCCGTGATTGCTGGCCCGCTCAGCCATCACAATGCGACTGCCGTCCCGCCTCCTCTGCTTTGCATTTTCTCGGCAAGCAAGGGCCGGGCAGCAGGCGAGGAAAGACGGGAGGTAACGTAACAGTTTGGGCCTTTCTAAAGATAATCAATGATTGCGGTTGGGCTGGGGGAACCCTTGGGGTAAGGCTATATAAAAATAGATTTAAGGGTGGACATACCCTTTGTAACTCATCCACCCATCAGCCATATAATTCAGCCCCAACCGTCAGCCTATCAATTTGTCAAACCCATTAGCCTATCACACATATCAACCCATCAAACTATTAACCCATCAGCCTTAATCTATCAGACGACCTCAACTACTGTCCCCATAAAACTAGCTGTTAGTGAAAACTAACTTTCGCAGTTGAATTAAAGCAATAAAAGGTAAATGCACCTGCAGATAGGTTTCATTCTTAGGTTTCGATAAACTCCTCAGAACTACTTTTATTGTCCTTTTTCCTTCTGTTCTTTCTTTTTTCCATCTTCTATTTCCTTCTTCTCATTCTCTCTTTTGGGGGGGCTCTCAGCTGCTTCTTTACCTCTTTATATGAATTTCTTTTGGCTCTTTTTTCACTTCTTGACGTTTTGTTACTCCTTTTAGCTCTTTTATGTCCTTGTATTCACATACTCTCATGTCTGCATGGCTCTTGTATTTCGCTACTCTTTGTCTCATGACTGCTTGTATTCGCTACTCTTCGGTCTCTGGGCTTTGTATATTCGCCACTCTCTGTCCATGGCTCTTGTTTGGTACATCGTATCGCTTATCGTCTCTTTGTCTCCTGGCTCTTGTATTCTGCTCTCTCTGTCTCAATGGCTTGTTTTCGCTACTTCTCCTGGTCTCATCTTTGTACTTGATTCGCTACTTTCTCTGTCTCATGGCTTTTCCTCTCTGCTATTGGCTCTGCTATTGCTATCATTCTTCTGCTCTTGCTTCCTAACTCTTTGCTCTTATTTTCTTGTCGGGGGGTCTCGCTCTTTGTAATCTTCCTCTTGTCTATGCTTGGGTCTGTGCCTCTTTTTTCTGGTTCTTGTCAATTCGTTAACTCTGTTGTCTCTAGTTAGTTGTATTCCTTGATCTCTATTTCTTGCTCTTTGACTTCATTGCTTTTACGCTCCTGCTGTTATTTTCTTTGCTTGCGTTCCTATGCTCCTACTGCTTCCTATCCTCTCGTTTATTTCTATGGTCCTTGATTCATCAACTGTGGCTTCCTTTGCTTTCCTGTAAGAGATAATACAATGGCACGATTAATGTAGTTATCTCGTTGACAAATCCAATTGCACATAACATCCGTTCTCTTCTCGTGCATCATTGCAGAATTAAAAGAATGAAACAAGAAAAACTGACTGAAGGGTAAATCTTTAGTTCTTCTATTCCATACCCTACACGCATTGCGCTTTAACTCATGACGAGTGCACATTAGCCACGATCATTAATCAGCCAAAGGTTCCGTTTTTTCCCAAGAACAGTCACAACTAAGGATTAAGTCACAGACATCAGGAAGCTCAGAGCTGGTAATATGTCTCGACCAAGCAGACTTACCCATTTCTTTTGAAATTACTGCAAATATAAAACGTAAAAGTAAATTGATTAAGTTAGTTAGCAAGGTGATGTAAAATGATACTGTGATGATTCATTTATAAAACAAACATGTCCGTATTTTTATTATACCTTGTGGAAACACACTACCTCTAACTAGTAAATTAATAGAGTAGTTACATTACAACAAATATATTCTTTGATATTTTTGGAAGTCCAATTCCAACCACTTGTAAAAATACCTTTTTAAAATAAGGCGTGTCATAAGACTACTTGAACTCGATATCATCAGATAAAGTGTTCAAAACCAAGGAAAAAAACTATACAAATTGAAGAATGTATCGGTATTTAATACCGTATATGTAGTTCTGGTTGGTATGGGGATAACTAAATAATAGTATGAGAATTACTGTATTTATACTATATACTGTAGTGCTGGTTGTGTAAAGTGGATACTATATAAATTGAGAATACTGTATGGTTTACATATACTTTAGTTCTGGTTGGAACAGGGATACTCTATAATAATGAGAATACGTGTATTACATTAGCATATAACAGGTACTTCTTGTTGGTAAAGGATACTTAATGATCCTTGAGATTACTGGGATGATACATTATACTGTAGTTCTCTGGTTTGGTACAGGATGGACTTAAATAATATTGAGATTATCTGGATAATATACATATAACTGTAGTTTCTGGTTGGTACGGTAGGATACTGTTAAAATATTGAGAATTAATTGGTATTGAATACATATACTGTAGTTTCTGGGTTGTACAGGGATACTCACGAATAATGCGAATATACTGGATTAATACATATACTGTTAGTTTCTGGTTGGTACAGGATAACTATATAATATTGAGAAATCAGGGTGATTGATACATAACTGTAGTTTTGGTTGGTACAGGATACTAAATTGAAAATGAATGGTATTAATACATTAGTGTAGTTCTGGTGGTACGGGGATACTATATAATATTGAGTAATTACTGGTATTAATCATCTCTGTAGTTTCTGATTTTGTACGGGGATTATATAGGATAAATGAAATATACTGTATTAATTACATGTAGTGTAGTTGCTGTTGGTATATGGATACGTATAGAATTTGAACAAGTTAGTTGGTATTAAATCCATTTACTGTAGTCTGTTTGGTACTGGATACTATATAATATTGGGATATACTGGTATGATACATATACTGTAGTTCTGGTTGTATCAGCAATACGAAGATATATATTGGAGAATTACTTGGTATAATACATTACTGTAGTTGCTGGTTGTAGAGAGATACTATATAATATTGGAGATTACTGTATTACCAATATTGTAAGTTCTGCTTGGTACAGGGATCATTTAATATGAGACTAGTACTGTGGTAAACAATACTGTAGAGTTCCGGTTGGTACGGGGATACTAGTACTATAATGAAAATCTTGCTATTAAGTACAATACTGTAGTTCTGTGTGGGTATAGGGAAGACAATATAATTGTAAGAACTGAGTATTAATACATGTACGTATTCTTGGTGGGTACGGGATGTATATATACTGAGAATTACTGGTATTAAACTATACTACTGTAGTTTTGATTGCTAGCAGGGATCTATATCTATTGGAGAATAGCCTGTATAATAGATTACTGTCAGTTCTGGTTTGGTAGGCAGTGGATGCTTATATAGATATGTGAATTACCTGTAAGTAATAAATATACCGTCGTCGGTTGTACAGATATACTAATAGTAAATATTTGAGAATTACTGTAAATTAATTACTATACTGTAGTTTCTAGTTGGTCAGGCGGATACTATATAATTTGAGAATTACTGGTATTAATACATTACTGTAAGTTTCTGGTTTGGTATGGTACCGGGGATCAATCGAATATATGGTACGATTAACTGGTATATACATATAACTGTAGTTTCTGTTGGTGTACAATGGGATACTATATAATCTTTGAGAATAACTCGTATTAACACATATACTGTAGTTCTGGTTTGAGCATGGGATACTATATAATATTGAGATTTACCGTTTAATATATATACTACTACTGCAGTCTGGATGATCCAGGGATACTTTCCGATTGCCAGTTGGAGTCAGAAGGAATAAGCCCCCCCTCCCCCTTTATATTCTATTTTTTAGTCCTTCCGCTTTGCTGAACTGTTGGTAAACAATGTTGAAATGTTGGACTTGTATGGATGGATGTCTTTATTTCGTTACTAATTTAAGTTACTACTCTTAATGTTAACAAGCATTAGGGGTCAGGTAAACAGGTTGGATTAGATGGACCTTGGATGATCTTATGCAACCTCAACTATTGTTTCGGTCTATATCAGACATAATGGGTAGGGTTACAGTTGCTAGATGGACGTATATGTCTTTATACAACCTCCAATAACTATGGTTCCTATGTAACTGTTTATAATATGGACAATTATGGGTATGGTTATAAGCGTTGAACGAGATGGACGTATTTTTATAAAACCTCCAATACTATGTTAGTATGGTAACTGTTATACAACATTATGGGTAGGATATAAGTTGGACTGAGTAATGACGTATATATTTATATCAACCTCCAATACTATTAAATAATTAAAGGCTGGGGAAGAAATCGAGGCTGAGTTTTTAATAAAAAAAAATGGAAACAGTTCTTAATAAAATTTACGCATTATAATATCTTATCTGTACTCTTGACTAGGAAAGCCCATTGTGCCAAGGTTATTAATGTAATGTCTGACTCTGCTGTTTTCCTGCACTGGATAACAATCTTAGGCAATAGAACTGATTGACTTTGTCCCCATAAGCAATTCTTATGTATAATATGATGTCCCGATAGATTGAATGGTCCAATGGTTTGAAGTCCTCATTGGTAGGTGGCCATTCACTACTTACAATTTCACTTACTGCACATAGTCATACTAAAATCATTCTCCACACCTAGAGACTCTCCACTCCAAATCATGACTTTAATATCACAGCCTACCCTGGCTATTATATTATGATTCTATATACAGAGACGCACCAACAATCATCCTTCACTCTCGCACTTTTCCTCACTCTTGGTTTCCTCATGTCACTGCTGCTGTCATATTCTCTTAAATAAACAATATCTATTGAGTAACAGTTGAGTCCAAGATTCTCTCTCTGTGCTGTAATTATTAGGTTCTGTCTGTATCAAGCCTTACAAGTCAGGAGAATTACAGAACAGTAGAGTGGTTTATAAATCACTTTTACCGTTTGCTTGCTGCAGTAATCCATTCTGAAATAAAATCAGTAAATATATGGTCGATGTAAGTATCACAGGTTTAAAGGTGATTGTTGAATTTGTGCAACACTCTGCAAATGTTATTAATAAACACAAATTGTGACCTTTTTTATCAAGTTGTAAGTTTTACTCTAACTCTAATATGCAAAATGCTGATGCGTGCTTGTACGCAGTAGCCACCATGTAGCATGGCCATCATGCTTTTGATAGGGTTGAGTGAGTCGCTCTCCACATTGTATAATTATGTCTGTATAATGTATAAATTGATGCAATCTCCCTGATGAATTATATAATATGTTGATGCACAGGACTACATTTAAGAAGCTATTGGTAATCCCAAATGTTTTCTTTACATTGCACGCCATATTGCTAGTTAGTTTTGGATGGGGTCCCTACAATATTGGAAGCCATCGGTATAAAAAGCTTAATTTAAAGGGGAACCTGCGGTCACTCCAAACAAGTTTAAGTTTAAATGATAGGCCATTTTCCTACCTTTGAAACGAGCCACCACCTCTCTACGTGCTCCACAGCCCAAGATATACAGAAATGATTTGACCAGAAAGTTAATGGTGGGAGGCTTGACTTGTGACATTCCTGAGCTTCTCCTGCACAGTGTCGCCAGCGCGCACAGCCTCAGACTCGCTCAGTGGTGAGGGGACCGGAGCCCTCCTCTTCTCTGCTGTGTGAAGTCCTGTCAGAGAAATTAAAGGGGGGTTCTGAGTAACCCACGGCACCTGCGAGTGGGTGGGCTTAGGCACCACTTGAGTGGGCGGGGCCACGGCACACGCAAGTGGCAGGGCTGTAAAATAATGGTCATTAGGGGCCTGCAACTGGAGGGAACCTGGGGTCCATGAGTGGGTGGGACCAGGGGGGCTGCAAAGGGGAGGTGGAGACACAGGACAGATTGTACTAACAGTTTCAAGCAGGAAGCAGGAAGTGCAGGGGACCTGTGAGATGCTGCCATATTCACACACAAAAATGTAAAATATCTTCAAACTATGCAAAATAAACAATGGAAATAAATGCAAAAATTCTCAGGGAGCAAATCTAACATTTAGGACCACAGTTCCCCTTTAAAAGGTAACTTGTACAGATAGCCGGGTATTGCGGATTGACCACGGTTGTTCTGTAGCGTATCCTTGTGGATTTTCCAGAGGACCTTCGATTTTTTTTTAGAAAATTTGAAAATTCTAGAAATTTTTAAATTCAAGAATTTTCGAAAAGTTTGCAAAATTCATACAGTACTTACTGTAAATGGCTCTGGGACATAGAAATGTTCTGGAGAACAGACAAACAATTCTTTCTGAAAGAATCTGATAGTACCCCAATTCTGATTGGGATACAATCAGATTCTTTCAGAAATAATCTAATTGGTATACTTAACCAAGCAGATTAGTTTTCAATCAGAATTGGTTACAATCAGATTTTTTCATAAATAATCTGATTGTTTATTATAGCAATCAGTTCTTTTCAATCAGATTGGTTATAATAAGATTCTAATTCTGATTGGGAAAAAATCTGATTGGTTAGTATACCAATCTGATTCTTTTCTGAAAAAATCTGATTGTACCAATGAACCAATCAGAATTGGTAATGGTAAACTAACCAAGCTAATTATTCTGAAAGAATCTGATTGTAAGCAATTCTGATTGAAAGAAATCTGATTGGTTAGTATACGCAATCAGCTTATTTTTGAAAGAGTCTGACTGTATCCAATCAGAACTGATTACAATCGGATTCTTTCAGACCAATCTGATTGATATGCTTTCATTAAAGAATCTGATTGTAACCAATCAGAATTTGTTACATTCAGATTCTATCACAGAAAAAATCTGATTGTTAAAATAGATTTTTCCAGAAAGCCAAGATTCTTTCTGAAATAATCTATGGTACCAATTCTAGATTGGAACAATCCAATTCTTAAGTGGGTAAAAAGGAATATCATACGTCAGCACACTTTCAGTCTTATCATGCTTATTTATCGTGACGTTTCGGCGTCAACAAAGCCTCTTCATACTAACCAATCGATTATTTTCTATCAGAATTTGTTACAATAAGATTCTTTCAGAAAACTCTGATTAATTAGTATACCAATCAGATTATTTCTAAAGAATCTGATTGTAATCAATTCCTGATTGGATATAATCAGATTATTTCTAGATTATACAACCAATAAGATTCTTTTCCGATCAGAATTGGTTACAATCAGTTCTTTTCAAAAAGAATCTATGTTCTGTTTCCACAGACTATTTCCTAGGTCCCAGCAGCCATTTACAGTAAGTTACTGTATCATGTTTTCACAAATGTTTTTTAAATTTCTTGAAATTCGAATTTTTTAAATTTCTAGAATTGGTTACAATCAGATCTTTATTAAAAGACTCTAATTAGTTTAGTATACCAATTAGATTATTTCTGAAAGAATCTGGTTGTAACCAATTCTGATTTTGATGTTTTTTTTTTTGAAAATCGAACATTACATTAAGGCAAATAATCAAACGATAAATCTGAGGGTTACCGAAATTGGCGGCTACATTAGAGGGTTATCAAAATCTAACATTACATTCGATGTCACTGAAACCAAAGGCTACGTTCTACGTGTTACAATGCAAAATAGAGCTAATTGTGGATAGAAGACCACTGCCTAGGGGTCCTGTAAAACTCTAATTAATAAATGCCACAACACTTAGTATCTAACACTGCAGGGCAGAGTAAAACATAACAATTAATAAGAGATACCCCAAGTATAAAGTTACCTTTAAACATTGAAGCTAAGGAAACAGCTAACAGGTGGCATATCAAAAGAAGATGTTAAGTAAGAAACTCAACACATAAAATAGATGGTCCGGGGCATGTGCCCCGAACCCTTTTGTTAGTAGTAACCACTTAGCGTGTCCAAAATCCAAATAGTTTAGGGACCAATATAGATTAGTCACACAGGCACTCACTGCACATAGGGAGTGCCCAGGTGCAAACCAAGCAGAGCCCGTCGCCACGGTGCTTTTCCAATGCTTGAAAATACAAAAATGAAGGAGCGTGCACACTGCTCTATAAATCACGATATAGTTCTAAATAAATTCAAAAGTCCATCTTTATTAGAATCGAAATCACATACGATCATAAGGCCTGAACGCGTTTCTGCTACATGAGCACTTAATGCCTACCTGCCTATGTTAAGTCTCTTTAGCACGAAACGCGTCAGGCCTTATGACTCGTATTGATTTCGATTCTACAACGATGGACTTTTGAATTATTAAGAACTATATCGTGATTTTATTGAGCAGTGTGCACGCTCCTTCATTTTGTACGTTCTATGTGTTACCAAAATCGGTGGCTACTTCGAAGTTATCGAAAATTCAACATTACATTGGATGGTGACTGACCATTACGTTAGAGGTTTAACCAAAATCGAATGCTACAATTCGAGTGTTTACCGAAATTAAAGGCTAGATTTGAAGGTGTCGAAATCGAAGCTACATTCAACGGTTATCAAAAATCGAACAATAAATTCGACGTGAACGACCATTACATTCGGTGTTATCGAAATTGCGCTATATTCTAGGGCTATCGAAAATTTAACATACATTTATATGTTACTGACATTACATTAGAGGGTTACCGAAATCAAAGCTTCCTTCTCGAGGGTTATCGAAAATTGAACTTACATTCGAGGGTGACTGACCATTACTTTCGAGTGTTTACAGAACATCGGAGGCTACATTCTAGTGTTATCGAAAATTCAACAATTACATTTGAGGGTTAAGCGAATTCAAGTTTTACATTAGATAATTATCGAAATAAGTCTGCGAGTTCGAAACCAAACTAGTTCGAACTCAAAAGTTTCCGCCCCAACTCGGTTCTCGGTTTCAGGCCCATCACTAATTATAATTATGTATTATATATATATATATATATATATATTATATATATATCTATATGAGACTCACCAACATAGGAATAATGGGCCTGATCATCTGCATCCTCGCACTTTCCTCACTCTTGGTTTCCTTCGTGTCACTGCTGCTGTCAGATTCCTATTAAAATAAACACTATCTATGTGATGTACAGTTGGAGTCCAAGAGTCTCTCTCTCTCTGTGCTGTAATGATTAGGCTGTCTGTAGCAAGCCTTACAAGTCAGGAGAATTACAGAGACGTAGAAGGTTTATAAATCACTTTACCTTGCTGCTTCCAGAATCTAAATAAATCATTAAATAATATGTCAGATGAAGTATCACAGCGGTTTAGAAAAGATTGTTGTATTTGTGCACACTGCAAAATGTTATTAATAAACAGAATTGTTACCTTTTTTACAATTTGTTAAGTTGTACCCTTACCTCTATGTAACAATGCTGATGCCTGTACCAGTATCCCAACAGGGAAGTAGAGTGGCCCTCATGCTTTTGATAGGGTTGAGTGATGTCCGCCCTCCATTGTATAATAATTTACTGTATACATGTAATCTGTTGTATCAATTAGATCAACTGGACTGAAGTTTAGTTCTTGAAGACCTTTTGCTAGTCATCATCAGTCGGATGAACTAGCGAAACGTCTTCCAGAACTTAACTTCAAGTCCGTTGATCAATTGAACACAACAGATATACCATGACCTGGAGAATGAGAAACCTTCACAAGTGTATAATGTATAAAATGAATGCAATCTCCCTGATGAATAATAGAATTTGTTGGTGCACAGACGCTTCAAGTTGAGAAGTCTGTTGGTATCCAAATGTTTTCTTTACATTGCACGCCATTTGCTAGATGAGTTTGGATGGAGTCCCTACAATATGTTCCCGTCCCGCTCACTTGGATTAATTGTAATAATAGTTGAAAAAAATTATTTGTTTGTTATTTGGTGCAGGGAACCAACTGAGGTGTGTAAGCTATTTCCTCCAATTGTTTCTGTATCTAGCGAGGGTAGATGTTTTCTCCACTTAGTTTCTATGTTTGCAGTTAGCTAGTGCATTCCTTTGTGTTTTATTATATTGACATAAATTTCTTAGATACGGTATTGCTCAGAATGTCATAGGTTCCAAAATCCGAATGATCTATCCGATTCAGACCGATCGTCCGGATTGCGGGACCTTGAAAACCTATTTGCTAAATTATCGAACTTTCGAGGATTATCGAAAATAGCCTTGTACTTCGATAATCCTCGAAAAGTAGTCCCCAATCGTATTTTGAGAATTATCAATATTGTCAATAATCTTGAAAATAGCCTCAAACTTTGATAATTATCGAGAATAATCCTGAGATCCGGGAATCCTAAAACGGAAAGAACCTGGTGAGTTTCGGCCATCTCCAATCATCAGTATAGGTTTAAGTGAGGTTCAGTGGCATCCAAAGTACAAACATCGTCAGCGTATAGACCAATGAGTTCTGTAGTTTATTTAGCTGTAGTCCTCAAATATTGGGATTAGATCGAATTTTATTGCAAGGATTCTTCTAGGATATTGCGAACAGATAGGGAGAAAATGGGCAGCGCCAACTTGTTCCTCTCTGGGGGGGTGAAATGGTTGCTCCATTTAAGGATATACAGCCATAGGGTGTTTTTAAAGGAGTTGCAAACATTGTATAAATCTTGGTCCGAATCCAAATCTATTCATTGTTTCCTATGGAATGGCCATTAAGGGATTCAAGGGCTTTGCAGGCATCTAGGATAGTATTACTCTTTTGCAGTATTGTCATGCTTATTTGTATTTGAATCAAGGTTCGTTGTATAATGGTGGGTGGTTGATTTGCCCACATAAAGCCTGTTTGGTCGTTGCAATTATTGTTAGTATGACAGTATGGAGGTGTTAGCTGGAATTTTAGCAAAAATGTTATAGTCCAAGCTTAATAACGAGATTGGGTCAGCTGTCATCATGCAATATATTCTGGGTTATTTCGCTGGTTTTGAGTAGTATGATTTTGCTTCATATATGATGGTGGGAACAGTTATTATTATGATGTGAGGACATATCTCTCAGTGGATTATTGGTTGTTTTTGGTATCTCGCTTATGATGTTTCTTGCTCGTAACCGTCTATTCCTGGGCTTTGGTTGCAATTTAATAAGGTATTACCTGCGCAATCTCACTCATTTGAGATGGTTTTTCCAGTTCATCACTTGTGGTTAGTTTGGGAAATTCTATATCTCTCAAGTAGTCCTGGATTTGTTCCCTTGTATAGGTTCAGCCGAGTTTTGTATAGGTCTTCTAGTATCTTGGAAACATTTCTAATGTCTATGTACTTTTAATATCGCCAATTGTTGGTCGTTGATTTTAATATGGTACGCTGGTTGATTGTTTGTGAGGTGATATAGGCTAGTAACTTAGCTGATTGGTTTCCCTTGTTCAATACAATTGTTTAGTAAAGATATTTTTCTTTTGGCTTTTTCTATTGGAGAAGGGTGGTGTGTTCTCTTGCAAGGGTAACCATTTCTTTTTGTTATTGCTGTTGGGTTATTGGGGATTACTTGGGTTAGTTTGTACTTTGTTTTTTAATTATGATACAGTCGATGCTAGCACATCTCTCAAATAAGCTTCACAGTGTCCCATTGGGCAGGATATATGGCCCGTACCTTGATTCAGTTGTATATATCCATGTTTCCTCAGTTTTGTCTGGTGTTGGAAATATTGTAAACCAGAAGGGGTTCAGTTTGGAGTGAGGTGAATTTTGTATAACAAATTAGCACCGGGGCATGATTGGAAGGGGTTCTGGGCAGATGTACAATTTTGGAGGCCAAATTGGGTGTTGAGAAATATTCTAATCTGGAGAAATGTACATATGTTGCTGTTGGCACTATAGCCCTAGGTTCGTGATGAGATGATATTTCCAGGCTTCCTTTCTGTAACAGTCCCTCTTCTTCAGG
The DNA here is from genome assembly GCA_019447015.1 of Hymenochirus boettgeri. Lineage (NCBI taxonomy): Eukaryota > Metazoa > Chordata > Amphibia > Anura > Pipidae > Hymenochirus > Hymenochirus boettgeri. Next base: position 48,644 of record JAACNH010000075.1, read on the forward strand.
ATTCACCACTACCTTGTTGTGTTCCTAACAGTAATTTTTACTGATTAACTGTTAAATGGGTCACACATGCTCAGATCTCTCTACTTAAGGCTCAGATTTCAACCCAGGACTGAGACTATAACGGACATATATAGCGTTCGTCTGCAAGCAGCAGTCGTGCTTATTTAAACATTATTTTACACAAGAAATCCACTGGATGGGGCAGATTACGGTCATTGAAATTGAGAATTTTTTGTGTTTACTAGTAATGGTATATTATTAATATCCCCTTTTCTGAAACAATGTAATTTCTACAGAGCTGAAATTGCTGCCATTGAAAATTTTAAATATCGCTATTAAACTATTGCTCAATTTGAAAAATCATATTTATTTTTTATTTTCATGATGTCAGGAAGATCAGACAAAATTACCAGTAGAAGATGTAAATAAATGAAAGGAAAACAAATATAAAAAATCTGAATGCCACCTGAAGATTCTGGAGTTTGTTGATCACAATCAGCACCCTGTATGTAAATGTACGATAAGATACAATACAGTTTTTAATTTTGAATAAAGGTATAGATCATATATTTATAAAATGGTCGGTTGAAAAAAAAGATAATCCAAATTCTTCACTTTTACTCTACCCATGACTCCAACTCCCAAGAGTTAATCAATCAAGAAGAATAAACTTTTTGTCTCAAAAATAAACCCTTTTTAAACCGGTAGAGTAGTCAAGTCCATCTAGTTCCATGGTTCTACTGGTCCAGTCTGATTTGGAAGTCAATTTTGTGAACTTACATCTGGTACATACATAAGGGCTGTACTAAAAGCCGGCATCACTCTCTTAGTGCCGTCTCCCAAGCAGTGCACTGAGCCGAAAGTGATCTTCCATTGCAAATCTTTAATGCCAGCAATCTCTTAAAGATTCTATCTTAAAGATCGTAACATTGCTTGCTGCGTTCGCTACCACATTTTTACGTATCACCTGACCACCGTTTAGATATGTCTTAAAGTCACTTAATAACCCTTGGTAAACCTGGGTTAGACGACTTTACGGACACATAGCGCGTGATGGCTCTCGGTTCATCTTCTAAATGTTTTGGTAAACATTGTCTATAGAAATGTTTATTTGGATAAAGGCATGTCCACGCCCTTTTTTGATAATTTTTCTGTAGTGTAAGGTCCCCTCCCTAGCCCCAACCCATAGACTTCCCAGATCTATACTTACATTACTTTTCCACTGGCAACTGTCACGCCGGCCCTCAGCCTTGCATGAAACTGCAAGCAGGGGCCGACCAAGAGGCAGGCTTCCGGCTGCACAGAACGCCTGGAGAAGAGGTAATGTAAAGTATATATCGGGGAGTTTTTGAACAAACTACTATAGCGGTTAGGGCTGGGGGAGTGCCCCCTACACTACAGAAAATTGTGTGTTACACTAGGAGGGCAATGACAGTGGATTGGGAGGAGGGAGGGAAGGGAAGGGGGGGCTTGCTCTGAGCAGCCACAAACGCTAGATAGGACCGCCTCAAGGCGGAAACTATTTCCCTCCACCAGACTCCCTGTGTTCAGTTTCTGGACTTTGTAGGGACATTCCATGGAAGCCCTTGGAGCTTGAGAGGTAAGGTAAGTATTTTACACTGCACACAGTGGGGGCAGCAGTGGGGAGATTTGTTTGAGTATAGTTTTGGGGGTGGACATTTTCATAACCAGTATTTATCTGCAGACCATGAAAGAGCAGGAAACTGAACAGGGAACGAAAAGGATGATTAACAGATATGTTGATGACGTATTGGTGAAAGGATATAGACACACTAATTGCACGTAGGTAATGGCGAAATATGGTAATATATCAAGTGACTATATCTTACCTGTACAACAGTAACACTGTAATACAAGCAATATATACCATGGAGATACAGTATGGATCATTACAAGGTGTATTGTATAAAATCAATATAATAGTGAGATCAGTATGGATCATTACAAGGTGTATTGTAATAAAACAATAAATATAATGGTGAGTACAGTATGGGATCATTACAAGTGTATTGTAATAAACAATAATATAATAGTGAGATCAGGTATGGGATCATTACCATGTGTATTGGTAATTAACAATAAATATAATAGTGAGATACAGTATTGGATCAATTACAGGTGTATTGTAATAACAATAAATATAATAGTGAGATCAGTATGGGATCATTACAGAGTGTGTATTTGTAATAAAACATAAATATAATAGTGAGATACAGTAGGGATCATTACAAGGTGTGATGTAATAAAAACAATTATATAAGAGTGAATACAGTATGGGATCATTACAAGGTGTATTGTAATAAACAATAAATATAATAGTGAGATACAGTATGGTATCATTACAAGGTGTTATTGTATAAACAATAAATATAATAGTGAGATACGTATGGATCATTACAAGGTGGTATTGTATAAACAATAAATATAATAGTGAGATACAGTATGGGATCATTACAGGTGTATTTTAATAAACATAATTAATAGTGAGATACATTATGGATCATTACAAGGTGTATTGTAATAAACAGTAAATATAACATGAGATACAGTATGGGATCATTCACAAGGTGTACTTGTAATAACAATAATTATAGTGTGAATACATATGATCATTACAAGGTGTTGTATAAACACTAAATATAATAGTGAGATACCAGTATGGATCATTACAAGGTGTATTGTAATAAACAATAAATATAATAGTGAGGATACAGTATGGGATCATTACACGGTGTATTGTAATAAAACAATAAATATAATAGTGAGATACCGCGAGGGATCATTACAAGGTGTATTGTAATAACATAAATATAATAGTGAGATACAGTATGGGATCATACAAGTGTATTGTAATAAAACAATAAATATAATAGTGAGATACAGTATGGGATCATTACAAGGTGTATTGTAATAAACAATAAATATATGGTGAGATACAGTATTGGGATCATTCAGAGGTGTTGTTTAATAAACAACAACTTATCTGTGAGATACAGTATGGGATCCTTACAAGGTGTATTGTAATAAACAATAAATATATATAGTGAGATCCAGTATGGTATCATTACAGGTGTGTTTGTAATAAACACTAAATATAACAGTGAGATACATTATGGGAATCATTACAAGGTGTATTGTAAACAATAAACATATATGAATCCATAGGTATCATTACAAGGTGTATTGTAATAACATAAATAATAGTGAATACGTATGATCATTACAAGTGTATTGTAATAAACACTAAATATAATAGTGAGATACAGTATGGGATCATTACAAGTGTGTATTGTAATAAACAATAAATATATAGTGGATACAGTATGGAGTCATTACAGGTGTATTGTAAAACAAAATTATATAAGTGAGATACAGTATTGGGATCATTACAAGGTGTATTGTAATAAACATAAATATATAGTGTATATATCCAGTATGGGGGCGTATAGATCATCTACAAGGTGTATGGTAATAAAACAATAAAATATAATAGTGAGATACAGTATGGGATCATTACAAGGTGTATGTAATAAACAATAATATATAGTGGAGTATACAGTATGGGATCATTACAGGTGTATTGTAATAAAAACACAAAATATAAGGGTGAGATACATATGGGATCATTACAAGGTGTATTGTAATAACTAATAATATAAATAGTGAGATAAGTATGGGATCATTACAAGGTGTATTGTTAATAAACAATAATTACATATGAGATACAGTATGGTATATACAAGCTGTATGTTAAACAATAAATATAATAGTGAGATACAGTATGGGAATCATTACAAGGTGTATTGTAATAAACATAAATATATAGTGAGATAGAATGGGATCATTACAAGGTGTATTGTAATAAACAATAAATATAATATGAGATACAGTAATGGGTCATTACCAAGGTGTATTGTAATACAATAAATATAATGAGATACAGTATGGGATCATTACAACTGTATTGTAATACAATAATATAATAGTGAGATACAGTATGGGATCATTACAAGGTGTATTGTAATAAACATCAATATACTAGTGAGATACAGTAATGGGATCATTACAAGTGTATTGTAATAAACAATAAATAATACGTGAGATACAGTATGGGATCATTACAAGGTGTATTGTAATAACAATAATATAATAGTGAGTACAGTATGGGATCATTACAAGGTGTATTGTAATAAAACAATAATAATAAAGTGAGATACAGTAGGGATCATTACCAGGTGTATTGTACTAAACAATAAATTAATAGTGGATACAGTATGGGATCATTACAAGGTGTATTGTAATAAACAATAATATAATGTGAGATACAGTAGGGATCATTACAAAGTGGTATGTAACTAATCATAATATAATAGTGAGATACAGTATGGAAGCATTACAAGGTGTATTGTACAAACAATAAATATAATAGTGAGATCAGTATGGATCATTACAAGTGTATTGTAATAAACAATAAATATAATAGTGAATACAGTATGTAGAAGGTCATCATACAAGGTGTATTGTAATAAACATAAATATAATAGTGATATACATCATGGGAATCATTACACGGTGTTAGTAATAAACAATAAATATAATTGTGAGATCAGTATGGGATCATTACAAGTGTATTGTAATAACACAATAAATATAATAGTGAGATACAGTAGGATCATTAGCAAGGTGTATTGTAAGTATCAGTAATATAATAGTGAGATACAGTATGGGATTCATTACAAGGTGTGTTTAACACAAAATAAAATAATAGTGAGATAGTATGGATCATTATAAGGTGTATTGTAGATAAACAATATAATAGTATCATTGAGATACGTCATGGGTCATTACAAAGGTGTATTGTAATAAAACAATATCTATGTGAGATACAGTATGGGATCTATTACAAGGTGTATTGTATAATAAACAATAAATATAATAGTGAGATACAGTATGGGATCATTACACAGGTTATTTAATAACTAATATATAGTGAGACCGTATGGATCATTACATGGTATTGTAATAACATAAATAATAGTGAGATACAGTAGGGATCATTACAAGGTGTATTGTAATAACAATAAATATAATAGTGAGATACAGTAATGGGATCATTACAAGGTGTATTTATAAAAATAATATAATAGTGAGATACGTATGGGATTATACAAAGGTGTTGTAAAAACATAAATATAATAGTGAGATAACGTATGGGATCATTACAAGGTTATTGTAATAAACAATAAATTAATACGTAGATACAGTTTGGGATCATTACAGTGTTGTTAAAACAATAAATATAATAGTGAGATACAGTATGGGATCATTACAGGTGTATTGTAAAAACAATAAATATAATATAGACCCAGTATGGGATCATTCAAGGGTTATTGTAATAAACAATAAATATCATAGTGAATACAGTATGGGATCATTACCAAGGTGTATTGTACTAAACAATAAATATAATAGTGGAGATACATATGGGATCATTACAAGGTATTGTATAAACAATAAATATAAATGTGAGATACGTATGGGATCATTACAGGTTTGTAATAAAACATAAATATGTGAATCAGTATGGATCATTACAAGGTGTATGTAATAACAATAAATATAGTGGAACAGTAGATATTACAAGGTGTATTGTAATAAACATAAATATAATAGTGAGATACAGTATGGGATCATTCACAAGTGTATTGTAATAACAATAAATATAATAGTTGAGATACAGTATGGGATCATACAAGGTTGTATTGTAATAACACAATAAATATAATAGTGAGATACAGTATGGATCATTAACAAGGTGTATTGTAATAACAATAATATAATAGTGAGATACAGATATGGGGATCATTCCAACAAGTGTATTTGTAATAAACAATAAATATAAAGTGAGATACAGTAGGGATCTTCAAGGTTATTGTAAAAAAACATAAATATATAGGAGATACAGTAATGGGATCATTACAAGGTGTATTGTATTGAACAGGATAAATATAATAGTGAGATACAGTTGGGATCATGACACAAGGTGTATTGTAAAAACATAAATATAATATGAAGATCAGTATGGGATCATTACCAAGGTGTATTGTAATAACACTAACTATAAAGTGAGATACAGTACGGGATCATTACAAGGTGTATTGTAATAACAATAAATATACTAGTGAGATACGTATGAATCATTACAATTCAGAGTGTATTGTGTAATAAAACATCAATATAAGTGAGATACAGTATGGATCATTACACAGGTATTGTCATAAACAACTAATCAATTTGGAGATACAGTATTGGGATCATACAAGTGTATTGTAATAAACAATAAATATAATAGTGAGAATACCGTATGGATCTACAAGGTGTATTGAATAAAACAATAATATAATGTGAGATACGTAAGGGATCATTACAAGGTGTATTGTAATAACAATAAATATAATAGTGAGATACAGTAGGGATCATTACAAGGTGTATTGTAATAAAAACAATAAACATATATAATGAGATACAGTATGGGATCATTACAGGTGTATTGTAAAACAAAATATAATAGTGAGATACAAGTATGGGTCATACAGGTGTAATTGTAAAACATAATAAATAGTGAGATACAGTAGGATCATTACAGTGTATGTAATAACAATATAGTATAGTGAGATACGTAAGGGACTTACAAGGTGTATTGTAATAAACATAAATATAATAGTGAATACAGTATGGGATCATTACAAGGTGTTGGTAATAAACATAAATATCATAGTGGAGATACTATGGGATCATTACAAGGTGTATGTAATTAAACCTAATATAAATTGAGATACAGTATGGGGATCATTAACAAGTGTATTTAAATGACAGATAAATAATATATAATACAGCTACAGGGGATTACAAGGTTATTGTGAATAAACAATAATATAATAGTGAGATACAGTATGGGATCATTACAAGAAAGTATTGTAAAACAATAAATATATAGTGAGATACAGTATGGGATCATACAAGGTGTATTGTAATAACACTAAATATAATAGTGAGATAACAGTAATGGGGATCTTACAAGGTGTATTGTAAATAACATAAATATATAGTGAGATACGTATGGTCATTACAAGGTGTATTGTAATAACAATAAATATAATAGTGAGATACGAATGGGATCATTACAAGGTGTATTGTAATAAAACAATAAATATATTAGTGAGATACAGTATGGGATCATTACAAGGTGTATTGTAATAAACAATAAATATAATAGTGATATACAGTATGGGATCATTACAAGGTGTATTTTAATAAACAATAAATATAATAGTGAGATACAGTATGGGATCATTACAAGGTGTATTGTAATAAACAATAAATATAATAGTGAGATACAGTATGGGATCATTACAAGGTGTATTTTAATAAACAATAAATATAATAGTGAGATACAGTATGGGATCATTACAAGGTGTATTGTAATAAAACAATAAATATAATAGTGAGATACAGTATGGGATCATTACAAGGTTTATTGTAATAAACAATAAATATAATAGTGAGATACAGTATGGGATCATTACAAGGTTATTTATAAATCAATAAATATAATAAACATACTATGTGAGATACAGTATGGGATCGTATACAAGGTTATTGTATACACAACTAAATATAATGAGGGAAATACAGTATTGGGTCATTACAGGGTGTCATTTAATAAACAACTACAATATAATAGTGAGACGTACTGGATCATTACAATGTGTATTGTAAAAACAATAATATAATAGTGGAGATACAGTATGGGATCATTACAAGGTGTATTGTAAAAACAATATATAATTGAGATACAGTAGGGATCATTACAAGGTTATTGTAATAACAATAAATATAATAGTAGAGATACAGTATGGGATCATTACAAGTGTATTGTATAAACAATAAATTATAATAGTGGAGATCAGTAATGGGATCATTACAAGGTGTATTGGTTATAAACAGATAAATATATATTGAGATACAGTATTGGGAATCATTACAGTGTCGTGTGTTAATAACATAAATATAGTAGATACAGTAAGGGGAATCGATTACACAGGTGTATTGTAATAAACATAAATATAATAGTGATATACAGTATGGGATCATTACACAGGTGTATTGTAATAACACAATACATATAACAGTGAGATAAGGTATGGGATCATTACAAGGTGTTTGTATAAACAATAAAATATAATAGTGAGATACGGTATGGGATCATTACAAGTGTATTGTAATAACATAAATATAATAGTGAGATACAGATGGGATCATTACAAGGTTGTTGTAATAAACAATAATATAAATAGTGAGAATACATAGGGGATCATTACAAGGTGTATTGTATAAACAAAATATAATAGTGAGATCAAGTATGGGATCATTACCAGGTGTATTGTATAAACAATAAATATAATAGTATGAGATACAGTTGAGGGATCATTACAAGGTGTATTGTAATAAACACAATAAATATAATAGTGAGATACAGTATGGGATCATTACAAGTTGGTATTGTAATAACAATAATATAAATAGTGAGATACAGTAGGGGATCATTAACAAGGTGTTTGTTAATAAACAATAAATATAATAGTGAGATACAAGTATGGGATCATTCAGAGTGTATTTGTAATAAAACAATAAAGATAGTGAGAGATCAGATGGGATCATACAGTGGTATTGTATTACAACATAATATATATGAGATACAGTATGGGATCATACAATGGTGTATTGTAAATAAACAATAAATATAATAGTGAGATACGTATGGGATCATTACAAGGTGTATTGTAATAAACAACAATATAAAAGTGAGATACGTATGGGATCATTACAAGGTGTATTGTATAACAATTAATATAAATAGTGAGATACAGTACTGGATCATTACAAGGTTGTATTGTAATAAACAATACATATATAAGTCGTGAGATACAGTATGGGATCATTACACGGTTTATTGTATAAAAACAATAAATATAATAGTGAGTAACAGTATGGGATCATCACGGTGTGTATTGTAAATAAACAATAAAATGAGTAATACAGTGAGATACATAGTGAGACGAGATCATTACAAGGTGTATTGTAATAAACAATAAATAATAATATAGTGGATAATGGTCACCCTAACTATAAATTATAATGGATATAGAATCACAAGCAGTTCGGGTGACCATAATAAAAGGCACAGGCAGCGAGATTTATACAGGACTGAATCCAAGGTGACTCTAATAATACTTTAATGTTACAGTTAGGGTGATAAGTATGATATTTATTAATAACCATATGGACTCACCATTGTATGCCTATCTTGATTTACAGTTCTCCTCCTGAACTGTAAAGAGTATCTAAGGCTATAAATCTTACAGTTCCTCCATTAATAATATCACATACAGGGGGTGATAATGTGAGATACAGTATGGGATTATTACAATGTGTATTGTATAAACAATAATATAATAGTAGATACAGTAAGGGGATCATTACAAGGGTATTGTAAATAAACAATAAATATATAGTGAGATACGTATGGGATTTTACAAATGGTGTATTGTAATAAACAATAAATATAATGTGGAATACAGAATGGGGATCATTACAAGGTGTATATGTAAATAACCAATAAATATTAGTGAGATACAGTATGGGATCATTACAAGTGTATTGTAAAAACAATAAATATAATAGTGAGATTACACATGGGATCATTACAAGGTGTATTGTAAATAACAATAATATTATAGTGAGATGACAGTATGGGAATCATGACATGGTGTATTGTAATAACAATAATATAATAGTGGTACAGTATGGGATCATTACAAGGTGTATTGTAATAAACAATACATGATATAGTGAGATACAGTATGGGGTATATTACAAGTGTATTGTAGTAAAAACAATAAATATAATAGTAGATACAGTAAGGGGTATTTACAAGGGTGTATTGTAATAAACAATAAATATAATATTGAGATACAGTATGGATCATTACAAGGTGTATTGTAATAAACAATAAATATATAGTGAGACATATGCATGGATATCATTGACAATTGTGAATTGTAATAACAATAAATATAATAGTGAGATACAGATCGTAATATTTTCAAGTGTATTGTATAACAATAATTATAATATGCTTCTGAAGGTTCTCATTCATCCGGTTCATGGTATATCGTTGTATTCAATTAGATCAACTGGACTTGAGGTTTAGTTCTTGAAGAAGTTTTCGATAGTCATCCGACTGTCTTCCAATTCAGAGGAGACTTGTACAGAATCTTGCCAATTATGTTACCCTGGGAAATCCCAATTACATTCACATCAGCCAGTGTATAAGGTGCTGATTGCCATATAGCTAAGAGGTGTTATAAGACACACCCAGGGGTAAGGTGGTCCAAAAACACATTGCTGCCATGTACAGTGGCTGTTTTAAAACCTTACTCGGGCGTTCCTATAACACCTCTAAGCCACTATGCAATCACGCCCTTAAAATTCTGTCATACAGTGATAGGAGACCAGAGAATATGGAACAGATCTTCCGAGTTGAATACTTTTTGTTTTGCACATGTCTCATGTAGACACAACATAGCCACCCCATACAGATAACACAACACACTCCACAATCATGACACAATATCCCCCAATACAACACAATACATAAGTAACATAAACACATCTACACACATGGTTGTGTAATACACATGTCCCATATCTTGTCCTCAACTTCTGACAAAACAGAGAATTTGCTTATCCGAAACTAACCCTGTTTAATTGACTGTTTTACTATAAAATTAAATGTAACTCTCCAAGGTAATACCTCTTGTAGATTGAGTGTCATTGGCTTTACATTTTAACAATGGCCTATAAGAGAAGGAACCGAATGAAAGATCTAATATAAGTGACATTGGTACAGATGGATGAAATTGCAAGTTTAGTCACTGGGCGGGCGATTTTACACAATAAGGATACAGTTTATAATCTGTGCCATAGAGGGTCTAGGATACACATTATAGTTCGAACAGGACAGAATAGCCACAGAAATGTACTTCATTATTACACTTTGTGTAATGTATATGTATAACATTGTTGAATATTTATGTACCCTGTATGTAATGACAATTGAGAAAAAGTGCTTGCAGAAGATGTGGTGGGGGTCTATATTAATTCATAATAATATTATAATAATAAATGACATTTGAAGAGTTGCTTGATATACAGAGAGACATTTGAAAAATATAATGGTTCTGAAGTGATGAACAGGTGTTACATAGTTAGAATAAAGGTGCAGATCCATAACTTAAAACATGTAATGGAAATTGAACACTTTTCTCTTAACAAAACTCCTGCCTTCTAAGAGTTCTAAGAGGAAGGCAAAAAAAAAAAAACACAGGGCAGTTTGTCTCAGAGGGAAAACTTGACTTGTACCAGTAGAGGATTCAGCTTCACATTCTATAACCAATCTACTTGGGTCCAATCCTATTTTACATGGAATCACCAATACACCGATATGTTTAACGACCATAGCAGGAGCCAGCGATGAAAGGAATTCCCATGATATCAGATAGATTTCAATCTGATTGTTGAGGCGCGAGAGGGAGGTCTCTAAATTTCTTCCCCTAGTGGTCCAGTGCTAGCAGGCTTGCTGGTTCAGAGTACAAATTACAATCTACCTGTAGTAAGCAAAAGAGTTTCAGGTCCTCGTAAACACGCTATTGCACATGTGTACAATTGTGAATTGAAAATATAACAGGAAACCCAGTTCAATACTAGGAAATATAGACTGCTGTAAAAGGGATTAAAATCCACTTCCTTGAAAATGCGTCCAGAAAATTCTTTTTCAATCGGTATTTTAACCTGGAAAAAGTGGGGTGCTAATTTATTTATTACGTCCAAGTTACTGATCAATCGAAATGCTGATGTAATTTCTATAAAAGTGCCTTGAATACTGGGGGTTGTAAATTTAGTGAATGTCCTTTGGGGGGGCAGGATAAGTCGATACCTCCACAGATTGGGCATTAATTCTACCCGAGCAGAATCAAAGCTTTGCAAATGGTATGGTTTTTTGTAAAACCTTGAATTATTCAAATAATCTGAAAAAAAATACCAAAACCATTTGTATCATGCAAAATATTTTTTCTTGACCATATTTAGCCAAACCACTCCTGTGAAAATCTCCATAAAGATGAAATCTCATGCACACAACAGCAGAATCAAAGCTTTTGCAAATGGTATGATTTAGGTTTTTTTTTGTTTGGTAGCTCGACCACGGGATAGGGGGCACGAGCATCTACTGCGGCACCCTCCCCGCGGAAGGATGCTGGAGTGTGTAGTCCGGCATCAGCTTCGCCTCCCTTGGGACAAGTGGTGAGTTCTGGGTCACGGCCGAGCACGTGACGTCAATCAGGACGCGCTGGCGTGGATTGGCTACGCGGCTGGGCTAGCGAGAGACCGGGACAGGGGGCAGGAGGCGGTGAACGTCAACCGCTGGTTAATTAAAGGTGGCGGGGCATGAGGCAATCGTGGCGCATTGTTAAATGCTAGATCTCTCTCTCCGTCGAGCAAAGACAGCAAACGAGGGCTTGTTTTGAAGGGGCTGTGTTTGAAGGGTTTGAGGTCCACTGCCCCCAGGTTGCCCACACCCGTCATAGGAGCGCCACATCTGCCCGCTAAGGCTGCTAGCAGTACCGCATCAAAAGTAGAGGAAGAGCCAGGGCAGGTGTGGCCCGGCCTCTGGTCTGCACAGAACTGCCCAGCCCAGTCTGTAGCGGCAGCATTGGCAGGGGACGACTGCTATCGGGCATGCCCACCAATAAGGCAGGGAGGAGGTGTCTGATGAGGGTATATGCTGGCCCCGTCAAGATTGAGGAAATTCCAGAGATCGGCGTAGGCGACTGGAGAGGTCTAGAGATAGGAGCCACCCTAGGGAGCAGTCGAGCAATGGAGAAGGAGGAGCAGGTATTCCTCCTCCTAGATACAGTAGTCGGAGATCCACTATAAGGCTGGCGCAGGAACACGCAGGAGGGAAACATCACAGGCATCGCTCGAGGTCAAAGTGGAGACCACAGATGGCGCAGATCCGCTCCAAGGAGGCAGGAGATCAAGGGCCTCTCGATCTCAACTCAGGACGGAGAGGTCATCGCAAGCACCAGGTTGATTGTGACGCAGGGAGGGAGCTACCTACAGAGCAAGAGGGACTACGTTCCACAAAGCGTGACTTCTCGAGGGGGAACGAGTCCAGTGCTGTGTACAGTCGGCTGGAACTGGTGAGTACACACTGGCTGGGGCTTGGGGTAATACCAGGGGGGGAGATGGGGGCGGTTTAGTTTTGACGGGCCCTATGGGCAAAATTGGACTATCAGCTGGGCCCAACTGTGACCCTAGCCCCAGTGGGAAGCGACAGTACCCCACTCTGGGACCATGGTTTTCCTTCAGTGGAGGCTCTAAAGGACTCCTATGTTTTGCGGGGTGGTTAGCGCCCGCTGGGGGTACATTTCTTCTGGGGAAATAAAGGACAAAATATGGCAGACACTTTGTGGTGACATATGGTCCCTTGATTACTACAGACATGGTAACTGTCGAATAAAGAGGATGTTTAGGAACGAGAAAGGAGGAAAGGAAGCCCAAGGTCTACAAAAACTTTTGGGGATTGGCTACAAGCCTTTTGTGTGTGTGTTGGCCGGGGTTATCGGTCAGAAAGCCCCCCAAAGAAATACTCCGGCATTATTGGTACTGAACATGAATATTCGGATGCGTGACAAAGCACACTGGCATACTGTGGCGTTAATGAGTGCCAGTACATGAGGAGTTCAGGCGCGCTTGGGCAGTCAGGCCAGAAATGCGGCTGGAACAAAGTCACATGGCTAAAAAGCATGTTGGCCTCAGAGGCACCCCGTAGGACAAACCCAGGTCAGAGTCCTACCCCCTCAACAGTTCTTTGCAGCCCTCCGAGCACAAAGGTTTACCGGCTCCTGCTGGTTGTTTATGAGGCAACTGCAGTATGGGGCCACTTGCAGTTTATTAAAAACATTTGCTCTTTGTTGGCGGGGAGGCGGTTCACTCCCGCCTCAAAAAAAATTGTTTTCAAAAATCCCTGTAAGCCCAAGACGTACTGGGAGGGTAACTAGGCAGCCTGGACCCAGTGGAACGTGAGGCCAATGGAACGCACTGTCAAATTATACCCGGTGAGGAGGAAGCAGAGCCTATTCAGGGAGGGGTTTAGACAAGGTTTCCCAGAATCCCCTTGAGTTTGCGGGAGGTTAACCCAAGTTTCGCCCCAAAATTTGAAAGCGGTTAAGGGACTATATGCCGGAAGTGGCCAGAGGAAAGGTTATGGGCGAATTAAGCTAGGGCGCCATTAGCGGGCCCATTTGGCCGAGCCCCCCCACCCTTTTTAAACAATCGTCAGGATTTTCCCTTTGGGTTTAGTACCAAAGAAGAGAGCGGTAAAATTGCTGCTTAATCCATAACTTATCTGCTTTTCACCCAGGACTGTTTCAGTTACTATCTAGGGATTGCCAATTGGAAGCATATGTACTACTATGACAGATGGTCTCCCCCAATGGGTTGTGCCATATCCTGTTCACTATTCAAAAATATTTAGTTCATCCTGACTGGGCTATTTCGTATTGAAAAACCCAGTTCCTAAACGTTTTACATTACCGTTGAACGACTTTTTGTGTCGTTGGCCAGGCTAACTCTAATTATTGTTCTTTTTTGTAAATGTCCAGTTCCGTTTGTTAATGCACAAGTTTGGGGTTCACCCAGTCAGAATGTGAAAAAAAATGGTGGGCCCGGAAAGTGAAACGGTGTTGTCCTTGTCCTGAGTATCGAGGATAGACACATAGATGGAGTTTAGTTTTGTTACAAACAGCAAAGTCTCAGGCATGCTAGAGCGCGCAATTTCAATGTTCCTAAAGGTTAAGAAAGTTGCACTAAAACGTTGAAAATAGTGTGGGTTCATTGAGAACTTTGCGTCTAGTCATGTCAATGTTTTTTTTTTCCAGGGAATATCGTTAGCCTCCCGGGGTTGGTTGTCCCCGCACCTCACCACCATCACGAACAATAATCTACGGGAGCTACAACAATCTGGAAATGTTTTTTTGTCTTACACTGTGGGTTTGTGGAGCCTTCTTATGCTAATTACAATGGTTGAGAACTTTTTTCAATAGACAAGATAGAAGAAACAAATACCGAATTACACACTTTACAACGGAACGCAGCTGGCGCCCGTATGTTGTTGGGGCTATTCTCCTAGGCAGCAGCGGTGTAACCTGCAGCATGGTCCCATCTTGTAAAGAAGGGATCATTGCAAAACCAACCCACTCTCCTTGAACTCTTCCCACATTGTTGCGGACAATAGAACTATGGGGCGAAAAAAAATCCAAATTAAAAAGATCAGATTTTGGACAGACAAAGAGAGGTTGGTTTATGTGTGTTATAACTTGACTGAGTTCCCTCTTTACCTGTTCTTATCTTACTTAGATTTATTTAGTTTTAAAATGACCTTGTAATTGTAATGTGTCTTTAGAGACTCCAAATGTTCCCAGGTGGTTCTAATTGTGTTGCGGTGCTCTATCGCTGTTCTCAAGTGGGAAGAATTTCACCAGCCTGCACCCGGAAGCCACAAAAACAAAAAACTAGGCCCCAGGAATCGCCCAGACTTCCCTTTAGGGGCTGGATAGACAGCACTAACTGAGCTAGTACCAAATCATCGATCGCTACGATTTCCACCCGTGGCCAGTCCAGTAAGGCTTGGTCAAGAATGGGTAGATTCGCCAGGAGAAAGCATGTTAACACGGAACTCTCATGCTAGATTGCAAACTCTTTCTAGATACCTTAGCACGCTAGATCTGCAGGTTCCCCGGGTGGTAGCCCACCAAGAATGGCAGGTTTCTTTCTTTTCAGGATGTTGGGGTTGACGAGACGTCTCCAAAGATTCATTGTTAAATCCATTTTAAAAGGTTGGGAAAAAAAAAAAGAACAGTGGCTTACTTAAACGCCAAAGCAGCTGATTCTTTCAATCTGCTTTACGGCTTATGGAACACTACATACGTTGTGCAACTCTAATTATGAGGACAAAACTATTTGAAGCTAATTTAACGTTGGCATTCCTTTGGGGCCATGAGATTGGGGCGAATGGTATCAGCCAGTTCAAAAACACTGGGTGGTTTGTTGGCAAGACAATATATTTGTCACGCAATCTTCAGTAGGGTTCAGGGAACAGAGATCTAAAAACACCCTTTGGTGAAGGGAGTTGGTTTTTTCCATAATCCCCCTGTCATCCCCGTGGTCCCAAGTTTAAAGCAATTGCTAATTTTGAATGACATTAGATCCCCATACATGTCATTCCAGCCCCACCGGGATGCCTTCCCATTGTCTCTGGATCAATTATTGAGGCATATACTACGTATAAAGCCCTAGGTCATTTGGTCTTCACCATATTAAATTCGGCACGCATTCCTTCAAATAGAGCAGCGACAAGGCCCATTCTTTAGGTTTTTCCGAGGTTAGTATAAGGTTTGAGGCTGAGAGGTGGAAATCTAAATGCGTAGCATGTACAACGGTCCCGAATTGGTCATTAATTGAATGTTTCTATTTCAGGTGTATGCCAACCTTCAGTTTTGGCTAGTGGGACACTCTATCTCTTCTTGCGTGGCACAGATGAGCAGAAACAACGACCGGAGGAAGAAATTTGGGATTCCAAAACGCTTTCTCTATTCTGGAATATGGGATTAGGGTTTAGTTTGGAGAGTCAAGTGAGAGTGCTGCTGGAAATTAGTAAACATCAGCAGAGCTGACCCGGGGCCAACAGTATTGTTATGCATTCGGCTGGGAACCGACTTTTTGTCAAAACCGCCTATCCTGACCTTTATTTCTAAATGAAGGCGGATTTACAGCGTTTCCGCCCCTTTATTTGGAGAACTGGTATTGGTGTGGTCAGAGGTGTTCCTAGAGTGCATTGGCAAGGGGCAAAGAATCAAGGGTCTGTGGCCAGGAGGCTTCGTTCATACAGATCTTCCAGATTCATGAGGATCCCCAAGGGGGTGTAGTAGTTGTAAGGAGAGTGACCGTGCAAGGTCAGCATCGCCAATGGAGGGTCCTAACAGGGTCCCTGATGAGGCACTGGACGGGGTTTCACC
>JAACNH010000075.1:66067-167566 GCA_019447015.1 Hymenochirus boettgeri
AATAGTGAGATACAGTATGGGATCATTACAAGGTGTATTGTAATAAAACAATAAATATAACAGTGAGATACAGTATGGGATCATTACTAGGTGTATTGTAATAAAACAATAAATATAATAGTGAGATACAGTATGGGATCATTACAAGGTGTATTGTAATAAACAATAAATATAATAGTGAGATACAGTATGGGATCATTACAAGGTGTGTTGTAATAAACAATAAATATATTAGTGAGATACAGTATGGGATCATTACAAGGTGTATTCGCTGTATTCGTCTAAACAATAAATTATAATAGTGGAGATTCAGTAATGGGATCATTACCAAGGTGTATTGGTTATAAACAATAAATATATATTGAGATACAGTATGGGACATTACAGGTGTCGTGGTAATAACATAAATATCAGTGAGATACAGTAGGGGAATCGTTACACAGGTGTATTGTAATAAACATAAATTATAATAGTGATATAACAGTATGGGATCATTACACAAGGTGTATTGTAATAACCAATACATATAACAGTGAGATAAGGTATGGGAATCATTCAAGGTGTTTGTAAATAACCAATAAATATAATAGTGCAATACGGTATGGATCATTACAATGTGTATTGTAATAACCATAAATATAATAGTGAGATACAATATGATGGGATCATTACAAGGTTTGGTTGTAATAAACATAACTATAAATGTGAGACATACATAGGGGATCGTTACAAGGTGTATTGTATAAACAAGACATAAATAGTGGAGATCAATATGGGATCAGTTACCAGGTGTATTGTACTAAACATAAATATAATAGTAGAGATACAGTCTGAGGATCATTGACACCAAGGTGTATTGTAATAAACACTAAATATAATAGTGAGATTACAGTTGGGATCATCCAAGTTGGTATGTCATACACAAAATATAAATAGTGAGATACAGTAGGGGTCGTTACAAGGTGTCTTGTTAATAAACAATAAAATATAATAGGAGACTACAAGTAGGGGGATCATTGAACAAGGTGTATTGTAATAAACACAATCAACTAGATAGGGAGATACAGATGGGATCATTACAGGGTGGTATTGTACATTAAACAAACAATATAATAGTGAGATACGAGTATGGGATCATAACAAGCTGTGTATTGTTATGTAATATAAACAATAAATAAAATAGTGAATACGTATGGGAGTCATTACAAGTTGTATTGTAATAAACAATAAATAAAAGTGAGATACAGTATGGGATCCAATTACAAGGTGTATTGTACTTCATAAACATTAAGATATAAATAGTGAGATACAGTATGGGGATCATTAACAAGGTTGTATTGTAATAAACAATAATTATGTGTCAGTGGATCATAAAGGGTCGAAACTACTTAGGAGAACCAGTATGGGATCATTACAACGGATGTATTGTAATAAAAACAATAATATAATAGTGAAGTACAGTATGGGATCATGTACCGGTGTGTATTGATAAATAAACAATAAATGATAAACGTGAGATACAGTAGGGATCATTACAAGAGTGTATTGTACTAAACAAAAATAAAATATAGTGGATAATGGTCACCCCTAACTATAAATTATAAGGATATAGAAGTCCACCAAGCAGTTCCGTGACCATATAAAAGCACAGGCCGCAGCCGAGTACCTTTTATACAGGGCACGGAACTCCAACGGTGGACTTCTAATATCCTTTTAATTTACAGTTAGGGGTGTATTATTTATTAATAACCTAACCCCTTGTGGCTTCTGGTTTCCTTCTCCTCCTGGAACTGTAAGATTCTAAGGCTATAATCTTACAGTTCCTCCATAAATATCCACTACAGGGGTAGTGTTATAGTGGAGATACAGTATGGGATTATTACAATGGTATTGTATAAACAAAATATAATAGTGAGATACAGTAAGGGATGATTCATTACAAGAGGGGTGTATTGTAATAAACAATAGAATAGTACTAGTGACGATACCGTATGGGATATTACAATGGTGTATTGTAATAACAATAAATATAATCGTGGATACAGAATGGGATATTACAAGGTGTATTTGTAAAAACAATAAATATATTAGGAGATACAGTATGGGATCATTACAAGGGTGTATTGTAAAAACAATAAATATCAATAGTGAGATTACACATGGGATCATTACAAGGTTGTATTGTAAATAACAAAATATTATAGTGAGATGACAGTATGGGTTATGATCATGACATGGTGTATTGTAATACAACAATAATATAATAGTGGGGTATCAGTACTGGGAATCATTACATAGGGGTATTGTAATAAACAAATACTATGATAGTGAGGTGAGATACATTATGGGGGTTATTACAAGGTGTATTGTAGTAAAACAATAAATTAATAGTAGATACAGTTTAAGGGGTTATTACAAGGTGTATTGTAATAAACAATAAATATAATATTGAGATACATTACGGATTCATTACAGGTGTATTGTAATAAAACAATAAATATCATAGTGAGAACAGTATGCATGGATCATTGACAAGTTGTATTGTAATAACAATAAATATAATAGTGAGGAACAGTATCGGATTATATTTCCATGTGTATTGTAACTAAACAATATGATAATATGCTCTGAAGTTCTCATTCATCCGGTCATGGTATATCTGTGTAATTCAATTAGATCAACTGGACTTGGGTTAGTTCTTTAAGAAGTTTCGATAGTCATCCGACTGTCTTCCAATTCAGAGGATACTTGTACAAGATCTGTGGCCAATTATGTTACCCTGGGAAATCACCAATTAGCCTATCACATCGAGCCAGGTGTTAAGGTGCTGATTGCCATATGAGCTAAGAGGTGTTATAAGAACACCCAGGGGTAAGGTGGTCCAAAACACATTGTACTGCCATGTACAGTGGCTGTTTTAACAAAACCTTACTCTGGGCTGTTCCTAAACACCTCTAAGCCACTATGCAATCACGCCCTTAAAATTCTGTTCATACAGTGATAGGAGACCAGAAATATGGAATCAGATCTGTCCGCAGTTGGAATATTTTTGTTTGCACATGTCTCATGTAGACACAACATAGCCACCCCCCAATTACAATAACACAACACACTCCACAATACATGACACAATATCCCTCCCACAATACAATCACAATACATAAGTAACATCAAACACATCTACACAACATGGTTGTGTAATACACAATGTCCCTATATTCTATGTCCTCAACTTCTGACAAAACAGAGAATTTGCTTATCCAGATACTAACCCTGTTTAATTGATGTTTTACTATAAAATTAAATTAACTCCACAAGGTAATACTCATTGTAGATTGATGTCATTGGCTTTACATTTTAACAATGTCCTAATAAGAGAAGGGAACCTGCATGAAAGATTTAAATAAGTGAATTGGTACAGATGGATGAAATTGCAAGGTTTTATCACTAGGGCGGGGATTTATCACAATAGGATACAGTATAATCTGTGCCAATAGAGGGTCTAGATACACATTATAGTTCAGAACAGACAGAATTAGCACAGAAATGTATTCATTATTACACTTTGTAGTAATGTAATATGTATAACATTGTTGAATATTTAGTACCCTGTATGTAATGCAATTGAAAAAAGTGCTGCAAAGATGTTGGTGGGGCTATATAATTCATAATAATATAATAATAATAAATGACATTTGAAGAGTTGCTTATATAGCCAAGAGACATTAAAAATATAAGTTTGTTCTGAAGTGTGAAACAGGTGTTACATATTAGAATAAGGTGCAGATCCCTAACTTAAAATACATGTCAATGAAATTAACACTTTTTCTCTTACATAAACTCCTGCCTACTCTAAGAGTTCATCAAGAGGAAGGGCAAACAAAAAAAAAACACAGGCAGTTTGTCTCAGAGGGAAAACTTACATTGACCAGTAAGAGATTCATCTTCCACTTCTATAAACCAATCTCTTGGGTCCAATCTATTTTACAGTGGCAATCACCAATACCACCGATTGTAGACCATAGCAGGAGCAGCGATGAAAGGGAGATTCCCATGATATCAGATAGATTTCTCAATCTGATTGTGAGGGAGAGGGAGGATCTCCTAAAATTTTCTTCCCCTAGTGGTCCGTGCATAGCAGGCTTGCTGTTCAGAGTACAAATACATCTACCTGTAAGTAAGCAAAAGAGTTGTAGGTCCTCGGTAAACACGCTATTGCACATGTGTACATTGTGAATGAAATATAACAGGAAACCCAGTTCAATACTAGGGAAATATAGATTGCTTAAAAGGAGATCATAAAATCACTGTCCTGGAAAATGCTTCCAGAAAATTCTTTTTCAATCGGTATTTTAACCTGGAAAAAGGTGGGGGGCTATTTATTTATTTACTGTCAAGTTACTGATCAATCGAATGCTGATGTCAATTTCTATAAAAAGTGCTGAAATACTGGGGTTGTAAATTTAGTGAATGTCCTTGGGGGCAGGATAAGTCGATACCTCCACATATTGGGCACTTAATTTCTACCCAGCAGAATCAAAGCTTTTGCAAATGGTATGGTGTTTTTTGTAAAACCGAATAGTTCAAAATAATCTGAAAAAAATACAAAACTTTGTATCTGCAAAAATCTTTTTCTTGACCATATTTAGCCAAAACAATCCTTAAAATCTCCATAAAAGAGAATCTCATGCACACATACAGCAGAATCAAAGCTTTGGCAAATGTATGATTTAGGTTTTTTTTTGTTTGGTAGCTCCGACCAGGGATAGGGGGCCGAGCATCTGACGCGGCACCCTCCCCCCGCGAAGGATGCATGGGAGTTGTAGTCCGGCATCAGCTTCGCCTCCCTTGGACAAGTGGTGAGTTCCTGGTCACGGCCGAGCACGTGACGTCAATCACGCACGCGCTGGCGGATTGGCTCGCGGCTGGCTGAGAGAGCGGGACAGGGGGCAGGGAGGGCGTGTGAGTCAACCGCTGGTTAATAAAAGGGCGGGGGCAGAGGCAATCTGGCGCCATTTGTTAGAATTGCTAGATCTCTCTCTCCGCTCAGAGCAAAGGACAGCAAACGAGGGCTGTTTGAAGGCTTTGTTGAGGGTTTGAGGGTCCACTGCCCCCAGGTGCCTCACCCTGTATAGGAGCCCTAATCTGCCCGCGTAAGTGCTGCCAGGTACCATCAACAAGTAGAGGAAGAGCACAGAGGCACGGGTGGCCGGCCCTTGGTTCTGTCACGAACTGCCCGCCCACTGTAGCGGCAGCATTGGCAGGGGACGACTGCTTCGGGAATTGCCCACAATAAGGCAGGGGAGGAGTGTGTCTGATGAGGGATGTATGCTGGCCCAGTAAGATTAGATGGAAATTCACAGAGACGGGCTAGGATTCTGGGAGTCTAGAGAGTAGAGAGCCACCCTAGGGACAGTCGAAGGCAATTGGAGAGGAGGAGCAGGTATTCCTCCTCCTCAGATCAGTAGCGAGAGGATCCCAAAGGCGTGGCGCAAGGAACACGCATGAGGGAAACATCACAGGCATCGCTTCGAGTTCAAGTGGAGACCACGATGGCGCAGATCCCGCTCCCAAGAGGCAAGGAGATCAAGGGCCTCTGTCTCAACTCAGGCGGAGAGGTCATCGCAAGCACCCAGGTTGATTGTGACGCAGGGAGGGAGCTTACCTACAGAGCAAGAGGACTACGTCCACAAAGTGACTCTCGAGGGGGAGAGTCGAGTCCAGTGCTTGTACAGTCCGCTGGAATGGTGAGTTAACCTGGTGGGCCTTGGGGTAAACAGGGGGGAGATGGGGGCTGTTAGTTTTGACGGCCCTATGGGCAAAATTGCGGACTATGCAGCGGGCCCAACTGTGACCCTAGCCCCAGGGGAAGCGACAGTATCCCATCTGCCATGGTTTTTCCTTCAGTGGAGGCTCTAAAGGACATCCTATGTTTTGCGGGGTGGTTGGCCCGCTGGGGGTACATTTCTCTGGGGAAATAAAGGACAAAATATGGCAGACCACTTGTTGACAATGGCCTTGCATTACACAGACATGGTAACTGTCGATAAAGAGTGATGTTTAGGAACGAGAAAGGGAAAGGAAGCCAAGGTTAGCAAAAACTTTTGGGGAATTGGCTACAAAGCCTTTTGTGTGTGTGTTGGCCGTGGTTATCGGTCAGAAAGCCCCCCAAAAAATACTCCGCATTATTGTGTACTTGACATGAATATTCGGATGCGTACAAACACTGGCAGACTGGCTTAATGAGTGCCAGTACATGAAGAGTTCAGGCGGCGCTCTGGCAGTCAGGCCAGAAAATGCCGCTGGAACAAGTCAATGGCTAAGAAGCATGTTGGCTCAGAGGCCCCGAGGACAACCCAGGTCAGAGTCCATCCCCATCAACAGTGTTCTTTTCAGCCCTCCGAGCAAGCAAAGGTACCGGCTCCTGCTGGTTGTTTAATGAGGGCAACTGCAGGTTATGGGCCACTTGCAGGTTTAAAACACATTTGCTCTTTGTTGGCGGGAGGCGTCACCCCGCCTCAAAAAAAATTGTTTTGTTCAAAAATCCCTGTACAGCCCAAGCACGTACTGGGAGGGTTACTAGGCCAGCTGGACCCAGTGGAACGTGGAGGCAATGGAAACGCACTGGATACAAATTATACCCGGTGAGGGAGGAAGCAGAGCTAATTCAGGGAGGGTTTTAGACAAGGTTTCCCAGAATCCCTTTGAGTTTCGGGAGGTTACCCAAGTTTGCCCCAAAATTTGAAAGTCGGTTAAGGGGACTATGCGGAAGTGGCCAGGCGGTAACATGGGTTATGGGCGAATTAAGCTGGGCGCATTAGCGGCCCATTGGCCGAGCCCCCCGCCTTTTTACAACAATCTCAGGATTTTCCCTTTGGGTTTAGTACCAAAGAAGGAGAAGCGGTATAAATCTGCTTAATTCCATCAACTCTATCTGTTTTCCCCAGGACTGTTTCAGTTTATCTTGGGATTGCCAATTGGAAGCATGTACTACTATGACAGATGGTCTCCCCAATGGGTTGTGCCATATCCTGTTCACTATTCAAAATATTTAGTTCATTCTGGACTGGGCTATTTCGTATTGAAAAAACCAGTTCCTGTAAAACGTTTACATTACCTTGACGACTTTTTGTTCGTTGGCCGGCTAACTCTTAATTAATTGTTCTTTTTTGTTAAATGTCAGTTCACCGTTTGTTAATCCACAAGTTTGGGGTTCACCCAGGTCAGAATGTAAAAAAATCGGTGGGCCCAGGAAAGTGAACCGGTGTTGTCCTTGTCCTGAGTATCGAGGATAGACACAATAGATGGAGTTTAGTTTTACAACAGCAAAGTTCAAGGCCATGCTAGAACGCCCAATTTCAATGTTCCCTAACAGGTTAAGAAAGTTGCACCTAAAACGTTGAAAATAGTGTGGGTTCATTCATTAACTTTGCGTAGTCATGTCAATGTTTTTTTTTTACCAGGGAATATCGTTAGCCTCCCGGGGTGGTTTTCCCCGCACCTCACACTCATCACGAACCATATAAACTACGGGAGCTACACAATCTTTTGAAATTTTTTTGTCTTAACATGGGGGTTTGTGGCATGCTTCTTATCTAATTACAATGGTTAGTAGAACTTTTTTCAGATAAGAAACCGAAACAGATTAGACAGAAAACAAATACCGATTACAAACTTTAAACGGAGCAGCTGGCGCCCGTATGGTTTTTGGGGCTATCCCTAGGCAGCAGCTGGTAAACCCTGCAGCATGGCTCCCATTTGTAAAGAAGGGATCATTGCAAAACAACCTCAACTCTCCTTTGAACTCTTCCCCATTGTTTGCGGCATATAGAACTAGGGGCGAAAAATCCAAATTAAAAAGAATCAAGATTTTGGACAGACAAGATGAGAGTGTTGTTTATGTGTTGTTATAACTTGTGAGTTCCTCTTTACCTGTTTTTATCTTTACTTAGATTTTATTTAGTTTTAAAATGACTTGGAATGTAATGTGTCCTTTAGAGCTCAAATGTTCCCAGTGTTTCGTAATTGTGTTGCGGATGCTCTATCCTCGTTGTCACGTGGGAAAGAATTTCACCGCCTGCACCCGGAAGCCATCAAATCAAAAAAAAACAGGCCCCAGGAATGCCCAGACTTCCTTTAGGGGCTGATAGACAGTCTAATGCAGCTAGTCAAATCATCGATCGCATACTTCTTCCACACGGGCCAGTCACCAGTAAGGCTTGGTCAAGAATGGTTAGAATTCGGCCAGGAGGAAAGTGTTAACACGTGAACTCTCATGGCTAGATTGAAACTCTTCTAGATACTTAGCAGCTGAGATCTGCAGGTTCCTCGGGTTGTACCCAACCAAGAATGGCAGGGTTTCTTTCCTTTTCAGGATGGTTGGGGTGACGAGACGTCTCCCAAAGATTCATTGTTAAATCCATTTTAAAAGGGTTGGGGAAAAAAAAAAGACAGTGGCTTACTATAACGCCAAGCAGCTCGATTACTTTCAAGTCTGCTTTTAACGGCTGTATGGAAACACTTAATACGTTGTGCAACTCTAATTATTGAGGACAAAACTATTTGACAGCTAATTTCCACGTTGGCATTCCTTTGGGCCATGAGATTGGGGCAATTGGTATCAGCCAGTTCAAAACAACTGGGTGGTTTGTGGCAAGACAATATATTTGTCACGCAATCATTCATAAGGGTCAGGAGAAGAGATCTAAACAACACCCGTTTGGTGAAGGGAGTTGGTTTTTCCATATCCCCGCTGGTCATCCCCGTGGTTCCCAAGTTTAAAGCAATTGCTAATTTTGAAGACCCATTAGATCCCCAATTCATGTCATTCAGCCCACCAGGATGCCTTCCCATGTGTCCGGATCAAATTATTGACGGCATATACTACGTTAAAAGCCCTAGGTCATTTGGGTCTCAACCATTATGAAAATTCGGCACCATTCCTTCAAATAGGAGCAGCCGACAGAGGCCCATTCTTTAAGGTTTTTCCCGAGATATATAAAGGGTTTGAGGCTGAGAGGGGAGATCTAATGCGTAGCAGTACATATCGGTCCCGAATTGGTCATTAATTGAATGTTTCTATTTCAGGTGTATGCCAACCTTCAGTTTGGCTAGTGGGACACTCTATCTCTCTTGCGTGGCCACAGAGAGCAGAAACACGACACCGGAGGAAGAAATTTGGGATTCCAAAACGGTTTCTCTATTCTGGAAATGGGTTATGGGTTTTAGTTTGGGGTCAAGTGAGAGTGCTGCTGGAAAGTATAAACATCAGCATAGCTGACCCGGGGCCAACAGTATTGTTATGCATTGCGCTGGGAACGACTTTGTCAAAACCGCCTATCTGACCTTTTATTTCTAATGAAGCGGATTTCACAGCGTTTCCGCCCTTTATTGGAGAACTGGTATTGGTGTGGTCAGAGGTTGTTCCTAGAGTGCATTGGCAAGGGCAAAGATCAAGGTCTGTGGCCAGGAGGCTTCGTCACTAACAGATCTTCCAGATTCATGATGGATTCCCCAAGGGGGTGTATGTAGTTTGTGAATTGTGTCCGAAGAGTCAGATCGCCAGCTGGAGGCCTAACAGGGTCCCTGATGAGGCACGGACGGGGTTTCACCTAATTAAAGCCCCTCTTCCCTGTGCAAAAATTTCTTTTTCATGCACGACTATTCATTATTTTTCTACGATGTGGAAATATCTGACTCGTTCCACCGGCAGAAACACGACCAATAAAATTTATGTAAACATCTGCTTTGTAATTTCTTAACATATGGACTTATAGCGGCCATCTGGTCCGTACCCGGTTTTCGCGCTGGCGTTGCCACGTATCGCCGAGCGGAGCGCCAATCAAGAGCTGGGGACTCGGGCTCTTTGTTGATGTAGTTGAAGGATTTGTGCAACATCTTCTTTCTCATCTGTTAGAAAGGCCTATTTTCGTGTATCTTCAGGACATTCCTAGAAGTGTCGTAATATTGTGAACCAGCCCCGTGCCAACGGCCACCTTGGTGCGACATGCCATTGTGGAACAACCATGATAGATAGGGTGCGTAAAAAGGCCGGGAAACCCAAAGACAAATTATACTGTACGAAATATCTCCTGCTGTCTGTATCGGAGCATTAACCAACTAAATACTCCCATTTACCAGTCAAGTAACGCCAAGTCAGCCGGTTAGCGATTTTATGGGGTTGGCGCGGGCCCAGGTTGTAAATATCTCTATCTGAGAGGTGAACGTGGACAGTGGTCGTTTATCCGTGGAGTAACCAGACATTTCAGTGTAGTTTCCACACAAATATTGCACAATGGTGACCTTTTCTCCTGCGTTAAAGTAGTTCTTTGGGCCCACTTAACATGTTCTTCAAGCAGAGAACAGTGACATACTTGTCTCTTTTGATGGTCAAACTCAAGGTCTTGGACCTTGTAATAAAGGGTCGCACCTGTTGGTCTCTATAGGAAGGGATTTTTGAGAAAACTCAAAGTATCAGTTCTTATCAATGTCCTTATGGACTTTAGTGAGAAGATGTTAATGCTGTTCATTACTTGGACAGATAGTGTAAGTGGTTCTATGTGAGTGTGTTACGCCAACACTTGATAGACATTAGGGCACGTGCAGGGACTAGTTCTATCTAAAAATGGGTCTTTGTAAAGTGTCCCGAGATAAAAATTTGGTCCCCCATTTCACCTTAAAAATGGACAATTGGTGGGGGGGGGGTGCCGTTGGGGGGTATTAATTAATGTCTGTATATTCCAATCAAACCAGATAACTGGTCACCTGGTTTTATAAAACGTCCTTGTCCTCGTCCTCTTTGATCTTCACATAGAGATGACAATTCCGATCTGAATCTCTTAACGGGAACATTCGGAACAGGACATTCTATCGGAACGGACAAGACCCACCAAACCCTTGTCCACATTCTATGTATCAGGCTCGTGAACACATCCAAGGCATAATTGAATGAATTTCCCACTGTTTGCATTGCAAATCATCCTATTCTTCTAATTCTTTCAGTCTACTCCGTATCCACATAAACTAACACAATTTACAGGGAGATTCAATAAAAGCTTCACTTATCGTTTTTAAAATTCAATGGTGCCCTCTATTATTTGCCACCAACCAATCACGATGTTCGCGCTTCAAACTGCTAAATAAGAGCTGACTTGGTTGGCGGGCAAAATCCATTTTTAGCAGCGTTTGTAATATAAGTTAAAGGGGTCGTGTATGCTAATGTTGGTTTTGTGGACATGGTCCAAAGACAAAGTTAAGGAAAATATAAACAATATTTCAATACCCAGAGAAAAACTGATGCTGGTTTTGGCCCAACAAAATAGTTATGTAACCCTTACGTGCCCAGCCAAAAATCCGCCCGGTCATGTTTAGGTTAAGAAGGTCGAAATTATCTGGATGTTGCGTAAAGCCAAAATAACTCTTCTCCCAAGAACCCTTTGTTATCCTTTCTAATCAAGAAAACAACGAATTATGTTTAGAATTAAGACCAACGAACCCTGAAAACTTCACCTTAGCGCTAAACAAGTTCTTTGTTTTTAGTTTCCAGGAAAAACTAGCCCTGTTGTGGTTGTTGAACAGGAAAGAAAAAAAACACAAGCATAGCGACCATGTAGTTGCCTTTTCACGAGAAGATTCAAACACCCAGGTAATATGGTCGAACCACAGGAAAGGTTGTTAACGCCGATGATCCATGTAGTTAGAATTAAAATATCTTCCTGACCCATAATAACAAGACCCCCTTTTTCCAAAATGCTTCTTTGTGTATTCATAGATACAATCCCGGTTTGCTGTTTGTGACCTGAAATCACATCTTGGTCCAGTATTTCACCTTGTGGGAAAAACACACAGTAAAAATGTCGCCTGTCCCATCAAAGAATCAAACACCGTTTAAATTTTGGGAGGTAGCTACTTAATGGAGAACTTAGGGCATATAACATGCAGCTCAAAAATAGTTAAAATGAAACAGTGCCTGGGGTCAGGGATTTGCCGGTAGGTCACCAAATTACTGGTATTGTGTACCTCTGAATTAATTTACTATACGGCAGGACCCGGCCAGCATAAAGAAAACTGCTTCCCGCGCCAGGCTTTGCCGCGTGCTTCAGCTCCATCTTTTTATACAGAAGGCCCAGGGCACGATTTACCTGGCAGACTAATAAAAAAATGTGGAAATGATCAACCTCCATACCCCAAGTCATGTTCTAGCTATAGCCTGTCTCTTTAACGTATCCATTCCTCCTCTAATCCTACTTAATATATTTTTCACAATGGGATGGAAATTCGAAGGTCCTTTTTTTTTTAAAAATTCCCTTTTTCAAGAATTCATACCGATAGGACGTTTCCTATCTAAAAGGAACAACCCACCCCGGGCCAGATCTCCAAATCTAGCCGGCCTTGTTTGATGTTTAAGAAAATCCCCCCCGTCCACAAGGAAATAATGAATTGCTCTCCCCCCCCCCTGACTTACTTTAACTGTCTGATATTCCTTTAAGAACCGAGGAGACCATCATCTGAGTAGAATGTTTTTTTAGGTTTGAGACCAAATACTTGTATTTTACATGGAAAATGTTGACTATGGTATGAAGTATCGCAGGCTATATGCATTTTACACAATAATTAGACAATCTTTCATTTCCTATTCCAAGGAACAATACTATCGCTGTAAGTTATTGCTCTCCTGGCTCCTCCCCACTTTTCAGGTCACGATCACCACCTTGCTCTTTCTCTGATAAAGGTATTTATGTTGTAATGAAGGCGCCCCCGTGGGCAGGAAAGCTATCATGTTAAAGGACAAGTATAGCGTCCCTGAACACTGTAGCGTAAAAGAATCGAGTTATTAGAAAACGTTTACCTGAACTCCTCTGAGTATTAATGACGTATTACTTGCATCTTTCTAAGCGATTCCCTCTTTATTTGCGAAACCCCCACACAGCAATTGTAAAGAGGTGAAAGCCCCAAACTTTGGAAAACAGTCAGTACTTTCCTCCCTCCCCCCATTAGCACAAAGGTGATACAATGAGCTGGAGTGGGATCATTACGCTCCGCCCCTCCTGTACTTTGCTTGTAAAAAAAGAAACTCAGTCGACCGTTTTTACTGCTAAATCCGGACTAAAATCCAGAACTTACCTATAAAAACGCCTTGAAACGACTTGAGGATTTTGATATCCATTTAGGAGAAGATTTTCCCAGAAAAGCACAACCGGTAGATAGAAGCGTTTAAAGCCCTAAAACTTTGGGAGATCAGAGCATGGAAAAGTTGCAGAGCCCTGCAAGGGTTAATAAAAGAAAAAATCCGAGCCACGGAATGCGAAAGTCACGTGCGTAAGCAAACACAGGCTGGGTGACACAAAACCTTGCTTCACGTTTACATGGACTGGAAGAACTCATCATGAAGGCACATTATTTAATGAGACACATAGGCATCTGCTTAGTGTTATGTTAAGTATTTTCTAATAAAATGTGCAATGATGCTTATTATTCTGACATATGTGCCACACTTCTTCTTCCCGCCCTTAAATAAAACGGCTTGTCGCTGGTCTTACATCAAGATTTCATTACAAAGTTGCCTTACACCGTGGCGCATGCAATCCCAGCCAGCGGATCCGTTTTTTTACTGTTTTTTAATTACCAGAAGACCGCTACACCAGTTGGGGTAGACTACACGGTCCCCCCCCCCTGGCTCAGTGGTTAGGCCCCACAACCTCGATCCTTGCAGAACTGAAGTCATGAGTTCGCATTTTTCCACCACCTTGTGCACACATTGCCAAGGCAGTTTGGTTATGTTTGACATTCCGTGCTTGAGGGGTTTCATCCGTCCACCACCCCCCCCCCCCCCCCCCCCTTCCCACCCCCAATTTTCCCCAGGGCCCAACATTCTCCACCGGTTTACCCACCAATATATAAGTTAAACTACTGATAGGTTACTGTGCCAATAAAATGTGCTCCTAGATTGCTAAGCTCTGCCCGGCCCGGCCCCGCCCCCGACAGCCGGCCCGCATGTGAATGTATTACAGTGGAATTTTTTGTAAAGTTGCTACGGAAGATGTTGGCCCGCTATATAAACTACTCAATTAGTTAATAAGATTAAAGTAGATTGTAAGCTCTTCGGGGGCCGGGCTGATGTGAATTGTATACATGGAATTGGTAAAGCGCCGACGGAAGATGCTTTCCATAATAATAACCCGCCCCTAAAACTGTAATTAGAACAAAATCTCAACCTTTTCCTCAATAAACCTTGGGGATTGGGCATTTTATGATTTGTCCCCCGTGGTTCCCTTGAGGTGCTTTGGTCCTTAATAGAAGATTTAACACCAGTTTTCACCAGCTTACAAAACCTGTTTTGTTGTGTAAACCTTTACCCCACCCACCCCCAAATCCCCTCACCTACAATTCACCATTAGAATCACTGGCATGTCCCTTTACACCAATGGGGACAGGAAAAGGGTAGTAAAGACCTATCGAGCTCAGTGAAAATTCAGGGAGTCATGACCGAACAACGGTGGCTTTGTACGTTCTTGCTGGTGCAGGCCCACCCCCTCCCCCCTTATGGTGCCCCATTTAAGTAATTATCAACCAAAATTGTCTGTGACACAATTTTGGGATAGTGGCATCGTATAGGGCGACTCGAGATGAAATAATTTTCCTACCTGAGGCCAGTACCTGTTTGGCGGAACTTGGTTCTGCCACCCTTGTTCGCCTTATTCCGGGCCAAATGGCCACCATTTAGTCTATGTTGGCGTAATTACCCATTGATTTAAGTAGTCCACAGTCCCAGAGATCTTTTCTTCGGTAACAATTGTATTAATAGAGAGGGTTTGAAGTTGTTTTTTAACCTCTTTCCATCTCCCCGCTCGCATTTGTGTCTCCCCCAATACAGGTCAGCTTTTATGGGTCGTGGTCGCACCGTAGATCCTTTAACAGACCAGACGTGTGAACAATCAGAGCGAAATACTGAGCCATTTTGCAAGATAGCGACGCAGCGTGCGCGCACTCAGTGATTACATTTTATTATTTGGGGTGAGCACAATTAGCCAATCTGTAGGTATCCTAATGGACCCCGAGGATGAAACAATGTCTTTTCGTGTTTCCTAATTTAAATGCCAATAAACCTCATAAACCAGCTTGTGGCTTACTCTTGGTCTTCTTTTCACCTAGTACAGGGTTTAGTTTTGCCCCACCCTCCATACAACCCCCCCAATTACCCCATTTTCAAAGTCCCTACAAATTCTCCCATCTTTATTTCTCTTTATCTTTTGCCCTTGTAAAGCCTACCCAAACAAAAACCTTGGCCAAACCCACCACCTCCATTCCTAACCCCAGCGGCCCGAGGGCCCCCTACAAAACACTTTTTTTTGAGTTGGCATACTTCTCCTTAATTGTTGGCAATCTTACCGGTAGGCTGCTAGCAATGTCCAGCGAGCTCACATCCCCTCCTTCAGTGTCTGGGACCTAGGGTATGATCTTGAGGACACCACTTCTTGCAGCATGGGTTTATTAATGGCCTCACGCCCCTTATCGACACTAGCAGCTCCCCCGGCCCGGGCCATTCGACGGACAGCAATCAAACACTAATTAAGTGAGTTTGCCACAGAAAACCCAGGTTGGTCACCCACCCTGAACACTAGCAGTTTTAGTCATTGTCTTCAGGTTACACATTGCACATGTGCATTGAGAGGATTAAAATTACTTGACACCATCTCCCTTATTCGTAAAATGGGTATTGTCTGATATTATGCACAATTACAGTTCACCCCATGTAGGTGATTCAGCTTTTCTTTTAAGCATTCTTGTAAATTTGTGAATATCCGATTGTATGCACCTACTGATACCTATTTATAACTATGTTACCCCATTATAGTGGATTCTCTTATGGGTCGGGAGGATATCAGTGAATGTAAGATGATTTAGCTTATAAAACCTACCCCATTGTATTTGTGGGATTGCTAGGGAGGAACTGTAAGGATTATATCCTTTTTTTATACCTACCCTTCTTAGTGTGTTATTTTATGGGAGGAACTGTACCCCAGCACTTATAAGCCCTATTAACCCTACCCCTGTAGTGGATTTCTATTGGCGAGGAACTGTAAGATTATAGCCCTTTTATACCTACCCCTGTAGTTGGATATTTCTATGGGGCTCTCCGAACTGTAAGTGATCCTATATTTCTGCATGTATAACCTACACCCTGTAGTGGTATTTCTAGGGGAGGAACTGTTACAGATTATTATCCCTGATAAACCTACCCGTAGTGGCATTTCCCCTATGGGAAGGAACTGTAAATTTTATAGCCTCTTCTATAACCTACCCCTGTAGTGGACTTTCTATGGGAGGAAACCGGTATTTTAGATTATAGCACTTACTAACTACCCATGTGGTGGATTTCTATGGGAGGAACTGAAAGATTATAGCCTTATAACCTATCCCTGTGGTGGATTTCTATGGGAGGAACTGAAAGATTATAGCCTTATAACCTACCCCTGTAGTGGATTTCTATGGGAGGGACTGTAAGATTATAGCCTTATAACCTACCCCTGTAGTGGATTTCTATGGGAGGAACTGTAAGATTATAGCCTTATAACCTACCCCTGTAGTGGATTTCTATGGGAGGAACTGTAAGATTATATCCTTATAACCTACCCCATGTAGTGGATTTCTATGGGAGGAACTGTAAGATTATATCCTTATAACCTACCCCTGTAGTGGATTTCTATGGGAGGAACTGTAAGATTATATAGTGGATAATGCACCCCTAACTATAAATTATAAGGATATTAGAAGTCACCAAGGAGTTCCGTGACCATATAAAAGCACGAGGCCGCAGGCCGAGTACCTTTTATACAGGGCACGGAACTCCAAGGTGACTTCTAATATCCTTTTAATTTACAGTTAGGGGTGTATTATTTATTATAACCTACCCCTTTGTGGCTTCTGGTTTCCTTCTCCTCCTGGAACTGTAAGATTATAAGGCTATAAGGAAACCAGAAGCCACAATAGGGTAGGTTTTAATAAATAATGCACCCCCAACTGTAAATTATAAGGATATTAGAAGTCACCTTGGAGTTCCGTGCCCTGTATAATAGGTACTCTGCCTGCGGCCTTGTACTTTTAGATGTTCACGGAACTCCTTGGTGACTTCTAATATCCTTATAATTTACAGTTGGGGGTGCATTATCCACTATATTATTCACTGGCTCTAACAGTTGTGACAGTAAACAAAAAGCATGATGGGAATATTTGGAAACAAGTGCATTATGGGTGCACAGGGGTGTTCTGGGAAAATAAGGTCAGTGAAAGTTCCAAAGGGGGGCAGCGACACAAAGAATACGGGCGCAGGCATTAAAAATGTAGGATGGCTTCTAATGAATAACCTGTAACCGGGAAACAGACCGATAATGAAAATGCGCGGTAGTACACACATCGCACAGTCGGTGATAAAGTCATCGGAAGCAAGCGCGTAAACCACATACTTACCGTAATTAATTGGCTGTTGCTTTCTCACAATTGAATAGTCAGTAGTGAACGCCGCAGCCCTCAGTCGCTCATTTGGCCAGACAACGCCCATACATACACACGATCACAGATACAAACACACTCATAGGTGTTAACTCGATACAAGGGTTGTGCTGTAGTATGTCTATCTCCACCTATCAATAACAAAATCTAATATTAATAGTAACTCTATCTCTAACATATACCGGATAGGCTAGTCACATATTTGTCTTTTTGTAATCGATATTAGCCATAAAAGCGGTGCACTAGATTATCATACTTTCTAATCTGTCTGATAGTGAGATACAGTATGGGATCATTACAGGTGTATTGTAATAAAACATAAATATAACATGAATACAGTATGGGTCATTACAAGGGTATGTAATAAAAACAATAATATAACAGTGAGATCAGTATGGATCATTACAGGTGTATTGTATAAAACAATAAATATAATAGTGAGATACAGTATGGGATCATTACAAGGTGTATTGTAAAACATAAATATAATAGTGAGATCAGTAGGGATCATTACACAGGTGTATTGTATAAACAATAAAATAATAGTAGAGATACAGTATGGGATCATTACAAGGTGTATTGTAATAAACAATAAATATAATAGTGAGACGTACAGTATGGTATCATTCAAAGGTGTATTGTATAAACAATAATATAATAGTGAGATACAGTATGGGATCATTACAAGGTGTATTGTAATAAAACAATAAATATAATAGTAGATATAGTATGGGATCATTACAAGTGTATTGTAATAAACAATAAATATATAGTGAGATACAGATATGGGATCATTACAAGTGTATTGTAATAACAATAAATATAACAGTGAGATACAGTATGGGATCATTACAAGGTGTATTGTAATAAAACATAAATACAGTGAGATACAGTATGGGATCATTACAGGTGTATTGTAATAAACAATAAATATATAGTGAGATACAGTATGGGATCATTACAAATGTGATTGTAATAAACAATAAAAATAGTGATATACAGTATGGGATCATTACAAGTAGTATGTGTATTAAACAATAAATATAAAGTGAATACAGTATGGGATCATTACAAGGTGTATTGTAATAAACAATAAATTAATAGTGGAGACAGTATGGGAGCATTATAGGTGTATTGTAATAAAACAATATATCAATCGTGAGATACAGTATGGGATCATTACAAGGTGTATTGTAATAACAATAAAATAATAGTGAGATACAGTATGGGATCTTAACAGGTGTATTGTAATAAACATAAATAATAGTGAGATACAGTATGGGATCATTACAAGGTGTATTGTAATAAACAATAAATATAATAAGTGAGATACAGTATGGGATCATTCAAGGTGGTAATAATAAACATAAATATAATAGTGAGATACAGTATGGGATCATTACAGGTGTATTGTAATAAACAATAATTATAAAGTGAGATCAGTATGGGATCATTACAAGGTGTATTGTAATAAAACAATAATATATGTGGGATACGTATGGGATCATTACAAGGTGTTATTGTAATAAACATAAATATTAATAGTGGATACATGTATGGATCATTACAAGGTGTATTGTAATAAACATAAATATAATAGTGAGATACGTATGGGGTCATTACAGGTGTATTGTATAAAACTAAATATAATAGTGAGATACAGTATGGGATCATTACAGGTGTATTGTAATAAAACATAAATATAATAGTGGATACAGTATGGATCATTACAAGTGGTATGTGTAATAAACAATAAATATAATAGTGAGATACAGTATGGTGGATCATTACAGAGTGTATATGTAATAAAACAATAATATAATAGTGAGATACAGTATGGGATCATTACACAGGTGTTTTGTAATTAAATAAATATATAGTGAGAATCAGTATATCATTACAGGTGTATTGTAATAAAACAATAATATAATTGAGATACAGTATGGTATCATACAAGGTGATTGTAATAAACAATAAATATAATAGTGAGATACAGTATGGTGATCATTAAAGGTGTATTGTAATAAAACAATAATAAAATAGTGAAGTACAGTATGGGATCATTACAAGTGTGTTTGTATAAAAAATAATATAATAGTGAGATACATAGTGGGATCATTACAAGTGTATTGTAATAAACAATAATATAATAGTGAGATCAGTATGGGATCATTACAGGTGATTTTAATAAACATAAATAATAGTGAGATACAGTATGGGGACTCATAGGTGTATTGTAATAAACAATAAATATAATAGTGAGATACAGTATGGGATCATTAAGGTGTATTATATTATAAACAATAAATATAATAGTGAGATACAGTATGGGATCATTACAAGGTGTATTGTAATAAACAATAAATAAATAGTGAGATATACAGTATGGGATCATTACAAGGTGTATTGTAATAAACAATAATATAATCAGGTGAGATACAGTATGGGATCATTACAAGGTGTATTGTAATAACAATAATATAATAGTGAGATACAGTATGGGATCATTACAAGGTGTATTGTAATAAAACAATAAATATAAATTGAGATCAGTATGATCATTACAAGGGTGTATTGTAATAAACAATAAATATAATATGAGATACAGTATGGGATCATTACAAGGTGTATTGTAATAAACAATAATATAATAGTGAGATACAGTATGGGATCATTACAATGTGTATTGTAATAAACAATAATATCATAGTGAGATACAGTATGGGATCATATACAAGGTGTATGTAATAAACAATAATATAATAGTGAGATACAGTATGGGATCATTACAAGGTGTATTGTAATAAAACAATAAATATAATAGTGAGATACAGTTGAGGATCATTACAAGGTGTATCTGTAAACAATAATATAATAGTGAGATACAGTATGGGATCATTACAAGGTGTATTGTAATAAACAATAAATATAATAGTGAGATACAGTATGGGATCATTACAAGGTGTATTGTAATAACAATAAATATAATAGTGAGACTACGTATGGGATCATTACAAGGTGTTATTGTAAAAAACACAATAAATATAATAGTGAGATACAGTATGGGATCATTACAAGGTGTATTGTAATAAAACAATAAATATAATAGTGAGATACAGTATGGGATCATTACAAGGTGTATGGTAATAAACAATAAATATAATAGTGAGATACAGTATGGGATCATTACAAGGTGTATTGTAATAAACAATAAATATAATAGTGAGATACAGTATGGGATCATTACAAGGGTTGTAATAAACAATAAATATATAGTGAGATACAGTAAGGATCATTATAAGTGGGTTGTGATATATTTGGTTTCTTTTTGGATATTCTTATTTGACACAACTCATGTTAGGCAAAAGTCAAACACCAGCATGGCATTCACTAATGAGCTGCTGTGGAAATGTGAAAGTCTTCCATCAATCTACTCTGTTAGATGCTTTTTTATATTACTCACTGAGGAAAGAGTTAATCTACTTATTTGTTAGATAAATAATCTATAAATAAGTACAGAGGACAATACAAGCGAGCTGCCACCTGTGATCTATATAAAAATACCAATGACAGTGGACCTACTTATTCTTCACAACAGGTGCACAATATCAACTGGTACACTCACATTCTGATCATACATAATGTGGTGTATCTTATCATGTTGTCTACAATGTCCCACTACAGGAATTAATTTAGGATGAAACATGCAAACCCTCCATCAGTGAGAGGATTCCCTCAGGTGTGATTCGTAGAGGGAACATGGATCTTACTACCAGAAACATTTCATTGATCTTGGGTTGTGTCATTGGATCTGACCACAACATCAGAACTTTAAGACACAGTGTAGTTTAAAGAATAGAAATACAAACTCATGTTAAAATTAGAGATGGCTGGGTTCAGATCCGCGACGGATTTCCGCGAATTGCAAGATCTCGCAGATTTTTTAATAATCCGCTCTTCTGAATTTTTTTAGTTACAATCAGAATTCAGAATCAGAAAGAATCAATTGGTTTAAACTACCGATCCATTCTTCTCTTCTCGTAGAGATTGTGGTTACAATCATATTCTTCCGATAGCATAGCAATCAGATTTTTTCAGAAATAATCTGATTGGCATACTAACTAGTGATGGACCAGATTGCGGATCCTTTTGGATACTAAATATGGCGCTGGTAATTCACGCCAAACTTATTTTCCAATTCCTTTTCATCTCATATATCTTTCTCGTTCCAAATATACTGTTATCATGCTATGATACTATTACGTTCCCAATATACTTTATAATTCCATATATACTTTATGGTTCCAATATACTTTATCATTCCATATATATTATCGTCATATATACTTTATCTGTTCATCTATACTTTATCGTTCGAAATATTCTTTATCATTCCTTATATACTTTTCATTCCAAATATACGTTATCGTTCTATATATACTTTATTGTTCCATATATACTTTATCTTTCCATTATATATATCCCATATATCACTTTAGGTTCCATATATACTTTATCGTTCCAATACAATTTATCATCCCATATAACTTTATCGTTCCAATATACTTTATATCTTCCATATATACTTCATCGTTCCATATTACTTATCGTTCCATATCTACTTTATTTTTCCATATAAACTTTATCATCCCATATATCTTTATCGTTCCATATAAACCTTATCACCCATATATACTTTATTTTTCCATATACACTTTATCATCCAAGTATACTTTATCATCCCATATATACTTTATTGTCCAATAACTTTATCCTTCCATTACTGTATACTATCGCTCCATATATACTTTATCCTTACATATATACTTTATCATTCCATATTTACTTTATCTTTCCATATATACTCTTATCCCCATATATACTTTATTGTTCCAAATATACTTTATGGTTCCATTTACTTTATTTCGTTCGTATATACTTATCATTCATCATAAATTTATCGTTCCATATTACTTTATCGTTCCATATATGCTTTATTTGTTCCATATATACTTTATCGTCCCATATATACTTATCGTCCCAAATAACTTATGGTTCCACATATGCTTTATCGTCCAATATAAACCTTATGGTTCCAAATATACTTTTGGTCCATATATATTTAATCTTTTCAAATATACTTTATGTTTCCATATATACTTTATCGTCCCATATATACTTAATCGTTCCAAATATACTTTATGGTTTCATATATATTTTATTGTTCCAACATACTTTATGCTTCCATATATACTTTACGTGCCATATATACTTTATGTTTCCAATATATCTTTATCGTTCTATATATACTTTATCGTCCAAATACTTATCTTCCATATATACTTTATCATTCCAAATATAATTTATGGCTCCATATATATTTATTATTGTTCCATATTACATTATCTTCCCATATATCCTTATGTTCCAAATATA
This sequence comes from Hymenochirus boettgeri, assembly GCA_019447015.1. Lineage (NCBI taxonomy): Eukaryota > Metazoa > Chordata > Amphibia > Anura > Pipidae > Hymenochirus > Hymenochirus boettgeri. The sequence goes on from JAACNH010000075.1 coordinate 89,012, forward strand.
TATTATCGCCAAACATACTTTATGGTTCCATATATATATTATCATTCCATACATAGTTTATCGTCCCATATATACTTTATCGTTCCAAATATACTTTATAGTTCCATATATATTTATGGTCTCCATAAATACTTTATGGTTCCATATATAATTTTTCATCCCATTTCTTTATTGTTCCAAATATACTTTATCTCTTATACTGTATACTTTTCGCTCCATATATACTTTATATCTTCTCCATATATACTTATCATTCCATATTTACTTTATCGTTCCATATAACTTATACCCATATATACTTACTTCAAAAACTTAGTTCCATTTACTTTATCGTTCCGTATATACTTTATCGTTCCGTAAATACTTTATCATTCCATATATTCTTTATTATCATATATACTTTATCGTTCCATATATACTTTATTATTCCATATATACTTTATCGTTCCATATATCTTTAAATTCCAAATATACTTTATCGTTCCATACATAATTATCCTTTCATATATAGTTATCCTCCATATACTGGTTTATTATCTTCCATATACTTATCATTCCATATATACTTTATCGTCCCATATATGCTTTATGTCCATAATACTTTATCGTCCCTATATACGTTATCGTTCTAAATATACTTTATGGTTCCAAATGCTTTATCGTCCAATATACCTTATGGTTCAAATTACTTTATGTTTCCAAATATACTTTATGGTCCCTATATATTTTATCTTTTAAAATATACTTTATGTTTCCATATATACTTTATCGTCCTATATATACTTTATCGTTCCAAATATACTTTATGGTTTCATATATATTTTATTGTTCCAAACATTACTTTATGGTTCCATATATACTTTATTGTCCCATATATACTTATGGTTCCAAATTTCTTTTGGTTCCAAATTTACTTTATGGTTCCATATATACTCTATCGTTCCATATTACTTTATACGTCCCATATATACCGTATTGTTCCAAATATACTCTATCGTTCCATATATACTTATCGTTCCATATATAATTTATTGTTACAAATATACTTCATCGTCCAAATATACTTATGGTCCCATCTTTCCAAATTACTTTATCATTCTTATATACTTTATCGTTCCAAATATACTTTATTGTTCCAAATAAAATTTATGGTTCCATATAATATTATCGTTCCCATAAATACTGGTTCCATAATACCTATCATTCAATATCATCTATCCCCCATAATAACCTTAGGGTTCCAAATATATATTTACGCCAAACATACTTTATAGTTCCATATATACTTATGGTTCCACATATACTATGGTTCCATATATAGTTTATCGCCCATATATACTTATGTTCCAAATATACTTTATGGTCCCATATACTTTATGGTACCATATTACTTTATGGTTCCATATATACTTTATGGTTCCAAAATATTTTATCGTTCTAAATATACATTATCGCTCCTTCGTATGTCCTCAACAGCAAACTCCTGGTCCGATTCCATCAGAATCGGATTGTGAGTTTGCGTCAGGGGGTCGCAAGTGTAAGGGCACATTAACTCATTACAATGTGGCCTTAATAGAGACAAAAGTTGAATGACTCAGTACGGACACAGTGTAACTTAAGAATCTCCCTCCATCTTAGATAAAAAGATCTAAGTCTCAGTATAGGTCCACCTGCACTTATAGGGTTTGGATACATATATTGAGACTTTTCATTCCTGCCCTAAATCAACTATTCAATGATGTTTTATATAAATTATTCCCTGCTGGAATTAGATTTTGTTGACCGATGTCATTGGTCAGATTTCTAACAGCGTCCTATAAAGAATGAAATAATGTTAGATAAATTAGTTCAACTGTATAAATGAATGAAAATAGGTCCTGCACTAGGGTGATACTATCACAATATGGATATAGTATAATCGGTGACAATAGAGGGGTGTGGGATACCCGTTACTGTAACTTAGAAAAGAAGGAATAAGCACTTCTGGCATTTTAAACCAGTAATAATCTGCTACCAATAATGTGCAGGATGAATAATACAAGACGGATAAGGGTGATGGACAGATATGTTGGTGACATATAGGGATTAGAGATGTAATGTGGTTTCTAATAGACCCAGTTTTGAATCGAATCTGAGTCCCAACAAAACTTTTGGATCTCCCGAATTTTCATGTAACCTGGATTTTTCAAAAATCAAGTAGAACGATTTTAAAAAATCAAAAGTAAGATTTTCAAAAATCCAAAATCGAAGTTGAAGATTTTTCGAAAATAGACGATTTTCAAAAATCGAAAATCCAAAGTAGATTTCAAATCTAAACTTGATTTTCGAAACTTTCGAAATATTTAAAAAATTCAAAAACGGAACGAAACTCAACAGTTCGAACATCTCTAATAGGGATTAGAGATGGCCAAACTTTGGTTCATTTTAGAGCTATAGAGCTTACCATTCTATGTGCATATACAGATTCCGTACCTCTTCATAAAACTGAATACCAAAAATGATTTTACCAGTGGAGATACCCTTCAAAGTCAGGGGAGAAAATAGTTTGAAAAGTTGTCATAAAATAGCAATGGTATTGCTGTAAAGGCTCTGGGACCTGGGAAATGGTCTGGGAAATGCTACATTCGAGGGTTTCCAAAATGCTGCATTCGAGGATAAGGACCAATATCGGATGTTGGCTAAGGGTACATTCACGGGTTATCGATTAGAAAATATCGAAAATATCTGCGAGTTCTGAAAACCTGAATTTTCAATTTTCTAAAAAGTCAGAGTTCATCCGAACTATTAAAATTTGGGTCAACTTGGGTTTGAGTTCTAGCCCATCACTATGAAATGAACTAAAATTCCAGTTTTCGAACTCGCTGACTTTTTTACAATAATTGTCGAGCATTTAAGGATTTTTAAAATGTTCAAATCATAACACATCTCGACTTAACACCTCCTAACCATAGAATGCAACATTCGGAAACTTTCGATTTAGGCGTAGCCCTCAACTTTAGCGCTTCACCCTAGAACGAGGTGTTCGCTAACCCTTGATTCGGCTATCCACTCGATGTGGCATTCGCTAACCCTCAAATACAGCAATCGACTTCGGTAACCATAAAATTCAATGCGGAAGCTAAAAATAGCTAGATTGTGGAAATGTTAGTATTTAAATGTTTTGGTGATATGTACGTGTACAAACCACTTGTCCCCATTGACTTTAACAGGTATAGAACTATAGAACTTTTACTGATTCAAAAATATCGTATCGAAACCAAACTTTAGGATTCAATCCTCTCTAGTGACTGATTGTTGACAGGATTGGACACATGTGCCATGTAAGGTAATGGGAAACATGGTATATTTATTGATTGATCTTACCTTTATAAATTAACCACTGTAAAAAAACAATAAATAAATAGTGAGATACAGTATGGGATCATTACAAGGTGTATTGTAATAAACATAAATATAAATAGTGGATACAGTATGGGATCATTACAAGGTGTACTGTAATAAACAATAAATATATAGTGAGATACAGTATGGGATCATTACAGGTGTATTGTATAAAACAATAAATATAATATGGAATACAGTAGGGATCATTACAAGGTGTATTGTAATAAACAATAAATATATAGTGAGATACAGTAGGGATCATTACAAGTGTATTGTAATAAACAATAAATATAATGTGGATACAGTATGGGATCATTACAAGGTGTACTGTAATAAAACATAAATATATAGTGAGATACAGTAGGGATCATTACAAGGTGTATGTAATAACAATAAATAAATAGTGAGATACAGTAGGGGATCATTACAAGGTGTATTGTAATAAACATAATATACATGTGAGATACGTATGGGATCATAACAGGTGTATTGTAATAAACAATAAATATAACAGTGAGATACAGTATGGGCAATTACAAGGTGTATTGTATAAACATAAATACAGTGAGATCACGGTATGGGATCATTACAAGGTGTATTGTAATAAACAATAAATAAATGTGAGATACAGTATGGGTCATTACATTAAGGTGTATTGTAATAACAATAAATATAATAGTGAGATACAGTATGGGATCATTACAGAGTGGTATTGTAATAAACAATAAATATAATAGTGAGATACAGTATGGGATCGTTACAAGGTGTATTGTAATAAACATAAATATATAGTGAATACGTATGGGATACTTACAAGCTTATTGTAATAACAATAAATAAATAGTGAATACACATACCTCCAACATTTGAAAACACAAAAGGGGACAGTAAAAAGGAGAGCGAGTTGCGGGCGCCGTGGCAAATTTTGGCCACACCCACATTTATTAGGCCACACCTGTTTTCTTAAACCACTCCCATCTTTCATAGGTTACGCCCCCAATTTAAAGATAAATCCCATGAAAAAGAAGATTTATATACGCCACTACCCACCCAGTAGCTAATCAGTGTTTATTTTTGTGTTTGTCTGTATCTGTTTTTTATCCGGGTCTGTATATCTATTTTTTCTGTCGTCTATCTATCTTTCTGTTCATCTTATTTATCTCTTCTGTCCATCTACCTACCTGTCTATCTTATGTATTTATCTCTTTCTGTCTGTCTACCGTCGTGTCCTATTTGTCTATCTGCATCTTTTTATCTACCTGTATATTCATTTATCTCTGTCGGTCTGTCTATCTACCTGTTTATCTATCTGTCTGTCTGTGTCAACCTATATCTATCTTTGCCACATACATACACTTAACCACACATATGACACAAACATGCACTGACATACAGGCACACAAACATGGACACAAACTGACACACATACACTGACTGACATACTGGGACACACACCAGCATTCATATACTGACACACACAAGACTCACACATGCACTGATATACTGACACACTACACACATGACACACTCATGCACTGATACACACTACACACACATACAGATATATACTAAAACACAGTCTTGTCCCCCCAGGGCACACTACTGACTAGATATGAGGATAATAACTATCTGTGTACCTAACTGCCCCTTACTAGAAGCTAACACTGGTCCTGTAAGGGAAGAAATAATGTTTGGTGCCTGTGTTTACTGTGTCTGTGCTGGACTAGTATCTAACTCTGTCACACTGCAAGTTCATCTGGAGTGTTTAAGTGACTGCACAGAATCTCACACAGAGCTTCAGCAGTTTTCTCTCTCCCTCTCCAACCTCAATCCCCAGCAGCTCCGTTGTGGTCAAAGCCCCGCCCCCAGCAGGCAGGACTGGAAGTCTCCAACTGCAGGGTCCTAACGCCTGCTAGTGCACTTCCGGTTTAGCGTTTTTACCCTAAAAAATGGACCAGACAACCAGAAAAAAACGGGGCAATGCGGGAACAGAGAGGGGGTGCCGGGACAGCGGGAAAGGACCCCAAAAACGGTACAGTCCCGCCGAAAACGGGACTGTTGGGAGCTATGAGATACAGTATGGGATCATTACAAGGTGTATTGTAATAAACAATAAATAAATAGTGAGATACAGTATGGGATCATTACAAGGTATTGTAATCAACACACAATAAATAGTGAGATACAGTATGGGATCATTACAAAGGTGTATTGTAATAAAACAATAAAATAATAGTGAGATACAGTATGGATCATTACAAGGTTTATGTATAAACAATAAATATATAGTGAGATACAGTATGGGATCATTACAAGGTGTATTGTAATTAAACAATAAATAATAATAGTGAGATACAGTATGGGATCATTACAGGTTATTGTAATAAACAAAAATATAATAGTGAGATACGTATGGGAGTCATTACAAGGTGTATTGTAATAACAATAAATATAATAGTGAGATACAAGGTAATGGGATCATTACAAGGTTATTTATAAATAATAAATATAATAGTGAGATACAGTATGGGATCATTACAAAGTGTTATGTAATAACAATAAATATAATGAGTGGATATACAGTATTGTTCATTACAGGGTTTATTGTAATAAACAATAAATATAATAGAGATAAGTATGGGATCATTACAAGGTGTATTGTAATAAACAATAATATAATAGTGGAGTACAGTATGGGATCATTACAAGGTGTATTGTAATAAACAATAACTATAATAGTGAGATACATAGGGATCATTACAAGGTTATTGTAATAACAATAAATATAATAGTGAGATACGTATGGGATCATTACAAGGTGTATTGTAAACAATAATATAATAGTGTGAGATCAGTATGGATCATTACAAGGTGTATTGTATAAACAATAAATATATATTGAGATACAGTATGGGACATTACAGGTGTATGGTAATAAACAATAAATATAATGTGAGATACAGTATGGGATCATTACAAGGTGTATTGTAATAAACAATAAATTATAATAGTGAGATAACAGTATGGGATCATTACACAAGGTGTATTGGTAATAACACAATAATATAATAGTGAGATACAGGTATGGGATCATTCAAGGTGTATTGTAATAACACAATAAATATAATAGTGAGATACGGTATGGGGATCATTACAAGTGTATTGTAATAACCATAAATATAATAGTGAGATACATATGAGGGATCATTACAAGGTTGATTGTAATAAAACAATAACTATAAGATGTGAGAATACAGTAGGGATCGCTTACAAGGTGTATTGTATAAACAAGAACTAAATATGAGATACAGTAATGGGATCATTGACCAGGTGTATTGTAAAACATAAATATAATAGTAGAAGATACAGTATGAGGATCATTGACACCAAGGTGTATTGTAATAAACACTAAATATAATAGTGAGATTACAGTTACAGGGATCATCCAAGTTGTCGTATGTTATGAACAATAATATAAACTAGTGAGATACAGTAGGGGATCGTTACAAGGTGTCTTGTTAATAAACAATAAATATAATAGTGAGATACAGTATGGTCATTAACAAGGTTTTGTAATAAAACAATCAATAGATAGTGAGAGATACAGAATGTGGATCATTACAAGTGGTATTGTAATACAACATAATATAATAGTGAGATACAGTATGGGAAATCAATACAATGATGTATTGTAAATAAATCAATAATATAATAGTGAGATACCGTATGGGATCATTACAAGTGTATTGTAATAAACAATAAATATAATAGTGAGATACAGTATGGGATCATTACAAGGTGTAATTGTAATAACATAAAAAAAATATAATAGTGAGATACAGTATGGATCATTACAAGGTTGTATTGTAATAAACAATAATATATAGTGGAGATACATATGGGATCATTACAGGTGTATTGTATAAAAACATAATATAATAGTGAGTAACAGTATGGGGATCATCGTGTGTATTGTAAATAAACAATAAAATGAGTAAACAGTGAGATACAGTACGGGATCATTACAAGGTGTAATTGTAATAAACATAAATATAATATAGTGGATAATGTATAACTATAAATTATAAGGATACTAGACACATCCACCATAGCAGTTACCGGTGACATAATAAAAGGACAGGCCGACCAATTTATACAGGGATAACCCAAGGTATCTACAAACAATAGATAGTATTATATAATAATACATTGGGCTCTTGTCTTTTCCTAATTAAAGTTAACTATAAATCTTACAGTTTTCAATAAACATAAGGGGGGTATATGGAGATACAGTATGGATTATTACAAGGTGTATTGTATAAACAATAATATAATAGTGAGATCCAGTAAGGGATCATTACAAGGTGTATTGTATAAACAATAAATATAATAGTGAGATACCAGTATGGGATCATTACAAGGTGTATTGTAATAAACAATAAATATAATCGTGGAATACAGTATGGGGATCATTACAAGGTGTTATTGTACAATAACCAATAAATATAATAGTGAGATACAGTATGGGATCATTACAAGGTGTATTGTAAAAACAAAAATATAATAGTGAGATACACATGGGATCATTACAAGGTGTATTGTAAATAACAATAAATTATAGTGAGAGACAGTATGGGAATCATTACAGGTGTATTGTAATAAACATAAATATAATAGTGAGATACAGTATGGGAATCATTACAAGGTGTATTGTAATAAACAATACATATAATCGTGAGATACAGTTATGGGGTTATTACAAGGTGTATTGTAGTAACAATAAATCATAATAGTTAGATACAGTAATGGGGTTATCTTACAAGGTGTATTGTATAAACAACTACAATAAATATTGAGATACAGTCATTGGATCATATACAGGTGGTATTGTAATAAACAATAAATATCAGTAGATCCGTATGATCAATAAATATCTGACATACTTATGGAATCATGACATTGTAATTGTAATAACAATAAATATAATAGTGAGATACAGATCTAATATTATTCAATGGTGTATTGTATACAATAATTATAATATGCTCTGAAGTTCTCCTTCATCCGGTCATGGTATATCGTTGTAATTCAATTAGATCAACTGGACTTGGGTTTAGTTCTTTAAAACGTTTCGCTAGTCATCCGACTGTCTTTCTCAATTCAGAATGACTTGTACAAGATCTTGCAATTATTTACCCTGGAATCCCAATTACCTATCACATCGAGCCAGTGTATAAGTGCTGATTGCATATAGCTAAGAGGTGTTATAAGAACACCCAGGGTAAGGTGGTCCCAAACACATTGCTGCCATGTACAGTGGCTGTTTTCAAAACCTTACTCGGGCGTTCCTAGAACACCTCTAAGCCACTATGCAATCACGCCCTTAAAATTCTGTTCATACAGTGATAGGAGACCCCAGAAATATGGAACAGATCTGTCCCAGTTGATACTTTTTGTTTTGCACATGGTCTCATGTAGACACAACTAGCCAATACATAACACAACACACTCCACAACATGACACAATATACAATACAACACAATACATAAGTAACATAACACATTACACACATGGTGTAATACACAATGCCCATTCTATGTCCTCAACTTCTGACAAACAAGAAATTTGCTTATCCGTATAACTAACACCTGTTTAATGATGTTTTCTATAAAATTAAATTACCTTCCAGGTAATACCTCTTGTAGATTGATGTCATTGGTTTTACATTTTTAACAATGTCCTAATAAGAGAAGGAACCCATGAAAGACTAAATAAGTTTGACATTGGTACAGATGGATGAAATTGCAGTACACTGGGCGGGCGATGACACAATAGGATACAGTTTATAATCTGTGCCAATAGAGGTCTAGATACACATTATAGTTCGAACAGACAGAATAGTCACAGAATTGTATTCATTATTACCTTTGGTAATGTAATATGATATACATTGTGTAATATTTAGTACCCTGTATGTAATGCAATTGGAAAAAGTGCTGCATAAGATGGGGGTGGGGGGGGGGTCTATATAATTCCATAATAATAATAATAATAGAATTGACATTTTGAAGAGTTGCTTTATACCAAGAGACATTGAAAAATATAATTTGTTCTGAATGTGACCAGTGTTACATAGTTAGAATACAGGTGCAGATCCCTAACTTAAAATACATGTCAATGGAAATGAACACTTTTTCTCTTAACATATAACTCCTGCCTCTCTAAGAGTTCCTCAAGAGGAAGGGCAAACAAAAAAAAAACACAGGCAGTTTGTCTCAGAGGGAAAACTGCACATCTGTAACCAGTAGAGATTCATCTTCCACCTTCTATAAAACCAATCTCCTTGGGTCCAATCCTATTTTACATGGAATTCACCAATACCACCGGATCTGTCGACCATAGCAGAGCACGGCGAGAAAGGAGATTCCCATGATATCAGATAGATTTCAATCTGATGTGGGGAAAGTCTCTAATATTCTCCCCCCCTAGTGGTCCGTGCTAAGCAGCTTTGCTGTTCAGATACAAATACAATCTACTGTAAGTAAGCAAAGAGTTTAGGTCCTCGTAAACACGCTATTGCACATGTGTACAATTGTGAGAATATAAAGGAAACCCATTTCAATACTAGGAAATATAGAGCTGTAAAAGGAGATAATAAAATCCACTTCCTTGAAATGCTTTCCAGACAATTCTTTTTCAATCGGTATTTTAACCTGGAAAAATGGGCTAATTTCTTTATTTACGTCAAGTTACTGATCAATCGAATGCTGATGTAATTCTTAAAAGTGCTTGTACTGGTTTGTAAATTTAGTGAATGTCCTTTGGGGGGGGGGCAGGATAGTCGATACCTCCACATATTGGGCATAATTCTACCCAGCAGATCAAAGCTTTTTGCAAATGGTATGGGTTTTTTGTAAACGAATAGTTCAATACTGAAAAAAAATACAAAACATTTGTATATGCAAAAATCTTTTTTCTTGACATAGTTTAGCCAAATCCTTAAAATCTCCATAAAAGAGAACTCATGCACACATACAGCAGAATCAAAGCTTTGGCAAATGTATGATTTAGTTTTTTTTTTGTTTGGTAGCTCCGACCCGGGATAGGGGGCCGAGCATCTGACTGCGGCACCCTCCCCCCGCGAGGATGCTGGAGTTGTAGTCCGGCACTCAGCTTCGCCTCCCTTGGGACAAGTTGGTGAGTTCTGGGTCACGGCCGAAGCACGTGACGTCAATCAGACGCGCTCCCGGCGTGGATTGGCTCGCGGCTGGGCTGCGAGAGCCGGGAAGGGGGCAGGAGCTGTGACGTCAACCGCTGGTATAAAAGTGGCGGGCATGAGGCAATCTGGCGCATTGTTAGGTAAATGCTAGATCTCTCTCTCCTGCTCGAGCAAAGACACAAACCGAGGGCTGTTGAAGGCTTGTTTGAAGGGTTGAGGTCCACTGCCCCCAGTTGCCCACCCGTAAGGAGCCCAATCTGCCCGTGGCTGCAGTACCATCAACAAGTAGAGGAAGAGCCAGGGCAGGTGTGGCCCGGCCCCTCTGGTCTGCACGAACTGCCCGCCCATCTGTAGCGGCAGCATTGGCAGGGGGACGACTGCTATCGCCGGAATTCCCCATCATAAGGCAGGAGGAGTGTGTCTGATGAGGTATTATGCTGGCCCCAGTAAGATTGATGGAATTCTACAGAGAGAACTGGCGATCTAGAGATAGAGAGCCACCCTAGGACAGTCTGCATGCAATTGGAGAGGAGGGAGCAGGTATTCCTCCTCCTCAGATACAGTATCGGAGGATCCACATAAGGCTGGCGCAGGAACACGCATGAGGGAAACATCACAGGCATCGCTTCGAGTCAAGTGAGACCACGATGGCGCAGATCCGCTCCAGAGGCAAGGAGATCAAGGGCCTCTGCTCATCAACCTCAGGCCGGAGAGGTCATCGCAAGCACCCAGGTTGATTGTGACGCAGGAGGGAGCTGTACCTACAGAGCAAGATGGACTACGTTCCACAACGTGACTCTTTTCGCAGGGGCGAGTCCAGTGCTTGTACAGTCCTGCTGGAACTGGTGAGTTACACACTGTGCTGGGGCTTGGGGTAATACAGGGGGGAGATGGGGGGCAGTTTTACGGCCCTAATGGGCAAAATTGAGACTAATGCAGCTGGGCCCAACTGTGACCAGCCCCATGGGTAAGCGACAGTACCCCACTCTGACGCAGGTTTATTCCTTCAGTGGAGGCTTCTAAAGGAATCCTATTTTTGCGGGGGTTCGCCCGCTGGGGGTACATTTTTCTGGGGAAATAAAGGACAAAATATGGCAGAACTATGTGGTGACATATGTCCCTTGATTACACAGACATGGTAACTGTCGATAAAGAGATGTTTAGGAACGAGAAAGGAGGAAAGGAAGCCAAGGTTGCAAAAACTTTTGGGATTGGCTACAAGCCTTTGTGTGTGTGTTGGCCTGGTTATCGGTCAGAAAGCCCCCCAAAAATACTCCGCATATGTGTGTACTTGAACATGAATATTCGGAGCGTGACAAAGCACCTGGCATACTAAGTGGGCATTAAATGAGTGCCAGTACATGAGAGTTCAGGCGCGCTTGGGCAGTCAGGGCCAGAAAATGGGCTGGAACAAAAAGGTCACATGGCTAAAAAGCATGTTGGGGCCTCAGAGGCCCCCGAGGAACAAACCCAGGTCAGAGTCCTATCCCCTCAACCAGGTTCTTTTCAGCCCTCCGGAGCAAAGAGTACCGGCTCCTGCTGGTTGTTTATGAGGGCAACTGCAAGTTATGGGCCACTTGCAGGTTTAAAACAAACATTTGCTCCTTTTGTTGGCGGAGGCGTTCACCCCGCCTCAAAATGTTTTCAAAAATCCCTGTACAGCCCAAGCACGTACTGGGGAGGGACTAGCAGCCTGGACCCAGTGGAACGTGAGGCGCAATGGAACGCACTGTCTATAATATACCCGGTGAGGAGGAAGCAGAGCTCATCAGGGAGGGTTTTAGACAAGGTTTTCAGAATCCCCTTTGAGTTTCGGAGTTAACCCAAGTTCGCCCCAAAATTTGAAGTCGGTTAAGGAATATGCGGAAGTGGCCACGGTAACATGGGTTATGGCGAATTAAGCTGAAGTGCGGCATAGCGGGCCCATTGGCCGAGCCCCCCCGCCCACCCCTTTTTAAACAATCGTCAGGATTTCCCTTTGGGTTTAGTACCAAAGAAGAGAAAGCGGTAAAATGCTGCTTAATGTCCATCAACTTATCTGTTTTCCCCAGACTGTTTTTCAGTTACTTATCTACTGGGATTGCCAATTGGAAGCATGTACTACTATGACAGATGGTCTCCCCCCAATGGTTGTGCCATTCCTGTTCACTATTCAAAATATTTAGTTCATTCCTGACTGGGCTATTTTCGTATGAAAACCCAGTTCCTTAAAACGTTTACATTACCGTTGAACGACTTTTTGTTCGTTGGCCCGGCTAACTCTTAATTAATTGTTCTTTTTTGTTAAATGTCCCAGTTCCGTTTTTAATCACAAGTTTGGGGTCCCCAGTCAGAATTAAAAAACGGTGGGCCCGGGTGGAAACGGTGTTTGTCCTGTCCTGAGTATCGAGATAGACACATTAAGATGGAGTTTAGGTTACCAACAGCAAGTTCAGGCATGCTAGAGACGCGCCATTTCAATGTTCCCTAACAGGTTAAGAAAGTTACACGCTAAAACGTTGAAATAAGTGCTGGGTTCATTCATTGAACTTTGCGTAGTCATGTCAATGTTTTTTTTTTCCAGGGAAATATCGTTAGCCTCCCGGGGTGGTTTCCCCGCACCTCACACCATCACCCAATAACTCGGGAGCTACCAATGAAATCTACTGGTGTGGCATGCTTCTTATCTAATTACAATGGGTAGAACTTTTTTCATTCAAGATTAGAAGAACAAATACCGATTACACAACTTTACAACGGACGCAGCTGGCGCCCCGTATGTTGTTTGGGGCTATTCTCCTAGGCAGCAGCTGGTTTAAAACCACTGCAGCATGGCTCCCATCTTGTAAAGAAGGGTATCATTGCAAATACCAACCTCACTCTCCTTTGAACTCTTTCCCCATTGTTTTGCGGCAATAGAACTATGGGGCAAAATCCAAATAAAAAAGAATCAGATTTTGGACAGACAATGAGAGTGTTTGTTTATGTGTGTTATAACTTGCTGAAGGTTCCCCTCTTTACCTGTTTTTATCTTACTTAGATATTTAAGTTTTAAAATGCCTTGTAATGTAATGTGGTCCTTTAGAGCTCCAACATGTCCCAGTGGTTCGTAATTGTGTTGCGGTGCTCTATCTCGTTTTTCACAGTGGGAAGAATTTCACCAGCCTGCACCCCCGGAAGCCCAATCAACTAGGCCCAGGAATGCCCAGACTTCCTTTAGGGGCTGATAACAGTCTAACTGCAGCTAGTCCAAATCATCGATCGCATACTGTCTTTCCACACCGTGGCCAGTCCCAGTAAGGCTTGGTCAGAAGGGTAGAATTCGGCCAGGAGAAAGATGTTAACAGTGAACTCTCATGGCTAGATTGCAAACTCTCTAGATTACCTTTAGCACGCTAGATCTGCAGGTTCCCCCGGGTGTACCCACCAGAATGGCAGGTTTTCTTTCTTTTTCAGGATGTTGGGGTGAGAGACGTCTCCCAAAGAATTCATTGTTAAATCCATTTTAAAAGGGTTGGGAAAAAAAACATGTGGCTTATAACGCCAAAGCAGCTCGATTCTTTCAATCTGCTTTTAAGGCTTATGGAACACTACATCGTTGTGCAACTCTAATATTGAGGCAAAACTATTTGACAGCTAATTTCCACGTTGGGCATTCTTTGGGCCATGAGATTGGGGCAATTGGTATCAGCCAGTTCAAAACACTGGGTGGTTTGTTGGCAAAGACAATATATTTGTCACGCAATCATTCATTAAGGGTTCAGGAACAGAGATCTAAAACACACCCGTTTGGTGAAGGGAGTTTGGTTTTTTTCCATATCCCCGCTGTCATCCCCGTGGTTCCCAGTTAAAGCAATTTGCTAATTTTGAATTTTGAACCCATTAGATCCCCACATGTCATTCCTAGCCCCACCAGGATGCCTTCCCATTGTCCTGGATCAATTATTGAGGCTATACTACGACTAAAGCCCTAGGTCATTTGGGTCTTCACCAATATTAAAATTCGGCACCATTCCTTCAAATCGAGGCAGCCGACAAGGCCCATTCTTTAAGGTTTTTCCCGAGTATAAAAGGGTTTGCAGGCTGAGAGGGGATCTAACTGCGTAGCCAGTACACATCGGTCCCGAATTGGTCATAATTGAATGTTTCTATTTCAGGTGTATGCCAACCTTCAGTTTGGCTAGTGGGACACTCCTATCTCTTCTTGCGTGGCACAGAGAGCAGAAACAACGACCCGGAGGAAGAAATTTGGGATTCCAAACGTCTTCTCTATTCTGGAAAGGGTTATGGGTTTTAGTTTGGGAGTCAAGAAGTCTGCTGGAATTATTAAACATCAGCATAGCTGACCCGGGGCCAACGTATTGTTATGCATGCGCTGGGAACGACTTTTTGATCAAAACCGCCTATCTGACCTTTTATTTCTAAATGAAGCGGATTTACACGTTTCCGCCTTTATTTGGAGAACTGGTATTGGTGTGGTCAGAGGTTGTTCCTAGAGTGCATTGGCAATGGGCAAAGATCAAGGTCTGGTGGCCAGGAGGTTCGTTCAATAACAGATCTTTCTCCAGATTCATGATGGATCCCAAGGGGGTGTAGTAGTCCAAGGCATCGCCACTGGAGGTCCATAACAGGGTCCCTGATGAGCAGGACGGGGTTTCACCTAAGAAGTCTGTTTTAGTTAACTGCCTTTGAATAAAGGATTGTTTTAAGACACATTAAAAGGGGACGATCCCCCCACTTGCATTATGTAGGGGGACCTATTGGACCCCAAACCCAAGCACACAATACTTACCTTTGTCCCAGGTGGGGTCCCTGCACAGAGATACCCCAACCCTCCTTTCGATTTGTATGAGGCTATTAAGAGAGTGTGGGCTGATATCTCTGTACAGGAACATTGGGGAACCCAACCAAAAATTCTTTCAGACCATAACCATGAAAGTGCAAACAGGGAATTCAATAAAAGTTATTATTTTTTAAAAATGGTCTAATCTTGCCCCAACCAATTCAGATGTTATTTACACTTTGGAAGCTAACATCTGATTGGTTGGGGCACAATTAGCCCCCATGTTTAATGTTTAATGTTAAGAACTTTTATTGAATAACCCTGAGTGTTCCTTAAATAGAGGTGATGTGAAGAAGGGCCATTGTGACCCCCAAACGTTAATAAAACATTGCTTATGATTTAAGTCTGGTGGCGTGATATTGTGGCCCCTATTTGGGACCAACCAAGGTAAAGTGTTTGTCAGGTCCTGGTGTAATGTGAGGGCGAACTGCCTTATATCTTCGTCGCGTAGTAACTTGTCTTGTTGAAATGATTCCTGACTCTTCGTTTCTTCTTTATTTAGGAAACTTCTCGAGCTCTGAACAACCTCCTTCCCTCCATGGCTGTGGGTATTCGCTGACAAAGTGCCCCATATTACGACTCTCCAAGACCGGGGCGTAAGTTTATTTTGTTCCGGTGGTTTACAAAGTTTCTCCGCAAGTTATAGACTGCGCCAGTGATGAAACCCTCATTTATTTCACTTTATGACAGTTGTTAACAGGCGGAAATTCAGCTCATTCTTTATGGAAAATAAACCCTAAACCGGTTGTTTTGTAGGAGTCAAAACATTCCTATGGAGAGAAATGAAATGAGATGTAATGTCTGTACACGATAGCTAAGTGCCCAGCATTCATTAGAAAGTTGTGGTGTGTATGGAACGTTACACTCTAAATTAACACAGACAAACAGTCTGTTTTCACTTTATTTGGGTCATTTGTTCGTGTCCACGGCTAATGTCCTGAGGTTTTCCCTAGATTTTATTCTTTACAACAGGCTTTGTCAGACACACGCAGCATACGCCAGCTTCAATTTATGGGAACAGTTCTAATGTTCTACACAGCCCCTAAATAATTTGTATCCCCTATCGTATAATTATAAGGATTATTAGAACAGTCACTGAGGAGTTCGGTGGTCTCGTGCGATATAAACCCGGCCACCCATAGGACACATGACCCTGCAGTCTAGACAGGAACTCTGCCTGTCACACACTCAGGTATTACCTAAGGGTTATAATGTATTCCACTACGTAAACTTATTAAGGATTTTCATAGAAGTCTTTATCGAGGCACCGTTATGCCCCTGGCTATATAAAGCCTACACAAGCCGACACAAGACCCCCCCTGAGTTAAATTGGGAACTCCTGTGGCTACCCACTCACCCTGTATTATAGGGATAATGTGATTCCCCTAATGTCAAATTATACAGGACTATTAGAAGCCCTTCCAATGAGGACCGTTCTTGTGTTATATAACCACGGTACACCAGGACACAGACCTGAGTTATTACAGGGCCAAATTTCTGGGTACCAACTCATGTATTATAAGGGAAATGGATCCCCTCCCTGTTAAAATTATAGGAGATTACGAAGTCACAGAGCGGACGTTCTGTGACCTTATAAAGCCGCTACAGGACACAGACTGAGTTATACAGGGAATACTGGGTCAAAAACCTAAGTCTTATAAGGTTGATAATGTATTCCCCCCCTACGCGTATAATCATCCAAGGATTATAGAACCACGTCACTGAGGAGTTCTGTGTCTATATAAAGGTACAAGGACACAGGACTGATTATACAGCGGAACCCTCGTGCCCGCCCCGGACCAACTCATCGTTTTTATAAGGAGATAGATACTTCCCCTACTGTCAATATTATAAGGATAGTAGCAATGTACACCCCCTGAGGAGTTCTGGTCCCCTATATATCAATTGTACAAGAACCAGACCTGAGTTATACAGGGCAACTCTGGTTGGTACCAATCGGATTCTAAGCTTGATAATGTAGCCCTACTGTACCCAATTTATAAGGGTCAGAGAAAGTCACTGAGGGTTTCTGTGTCAGATACTCAAATGTACAAGAACACAGACTTGAGTCCTATACACGCCGCGAACTACTGTTTGGTTTACCACTCCCTGTATCTTTTATAAAGGAAATGTACCCCTTACTGATAAATTATAAGCCGATATAGAATAGGTCCACTAGGGCTTCTGCCCCTTGTCCATATTATAAAGGTACAAGGACCACCGATTGTAGGTATTGTATGTATGTATAGCTTTTATTTACCAATAGGCCACTGGGGTACGCAGCGCAAGAGTAAGTACATTATTAAAATAAGATATTTTGTGCTATACCGTCCTGTACTGTACTAGCTATTCCTATCTACTAACCTACCCCTGTAGTGCGAATTTCTATGGGAGCGCGCCAGGAACTGAACTATTATAAGGCCCCTATAAGGAAACGGACAGCCACAATGGGGTAGGTCTTTAATACCAATAATGCCACCCCCCAATGCTTATTTTAAAACAGGGTTGCAATCCTTTTCCATGATAATGATAACTTAATTTACACTAAAGGTTAGCAGCACTAGGATTTGACAGTCTATATCTTGACAAGTATTAATGGATGTAACCAGGCGACACGCCCGAGAGAGGCCGATGAGAGTTTAAAATCGCGTAGATAACCAGTCTGATGGGAAAGCCTATTTAACTGCCGATTGTCCACAAGGCGATGAAGCGAGACGATTTGCGACCCCGAGAGTGCTCCGACCCAGTTCTATAACCAGGTTAGGCATACACCCAGTCTAGATGCGTGAAAGTAAGAAGGCCCGATGTCACCAGGTGAGCGCGAGAGGGGACGAGAGTATAAAGGTACCGGATAACCAGTTTAGATGTGGCAAACCGCCGCACCCCCAAGTTATCTAAGGGATGTCACCAGGAGAAGCGCGCCCCCGATTTTTTTTTTCCTTCTGTTCTGTTTCCGAGAGCGCATTGACCGCAGTGTGAAATACTGTTTTGTTACCGGACCCCTAATTTCTAAGTCCTGGTGCGGAACGTTATTATCTCCCATTGGGATCGTCACCCAGGTGCAGCGTTGATCGAGAGGGACTTTTTCCTTCGTAGATTTTTTGTTGTAGTTATTTCCACTCGTACCGCAGTTATAAAACAGTATGGGATCATTACAAGGTGTATTGTAATAAACAATAAATATATTAGTGAGATACAGTATGGGATCATTACAAGGTGTATTGTAATAAACAATAAATATAATAGTGAGATACAGCATGGGATCATTACAAGGTGTATTGTAATAAACAATAAATATTATAGTGAGATACAGTATGGGATCATGACATGGTGTATTGTAATAAACAATAAATATAATAGTGGGATACAGTATGGGATCATTACAAGGTGTATTGTAATAAACAATAAATATGATAGTGAGATACAGTATGGGGTTATTACAAGGTGTATTGTAGTAAACAATAAATCTAATAGTGAGATACAGTAAGGGGTTATTACAAGGTGTATTGTAATAAACAATAAATATAATATTGAGATACAGTATGGGATCATTACAAGGTGTATTGTAATAAAACAATAAATATAATAGTGAGATACAGTATGGGATCATTACAAGGGTTGTGTTATTGTAATAAACAATAAATATAATAGTGAGATACAGTATCGGATAATTTCAAGGTGTATTGTAATAAAACAATAATTATAATATGCTTCTGAAGGTTCTCATTCATCCAGGTCATGGTATATCTGTTGTATTCAATTAGATCAACTGGACTTGAGGTTTAGTTCTTGAAGACGTTTCGCTAGTCATCCGACTGGCTTTCTCAATTCAGAATGACTTGTACAAGAATCTGTGGCAATTATGTACCCTGGAAAATCCCAATTAGCATATCACAGCCAGGTGTTAAGTGCGTGATTGCATAGTAGCTAAGAGGTGTTATAAGAACACCCAGGGTAAGGTGTCAAAACAACATTGTCTGCCATGTACAGTGCTGTTTTAAAACCTTACTCTGGGCGTTCCTATAACACCTCTAAGCCACTATGCAATCACGCCCTTAAAATTCTGTTCATACAGTGATAGGAGACCCAGAAATATGGAACAGATCTGTCCCGAGTTGGATATTTTTGTTTTGCACATGTCTCATGTAATACACAACATAGCACAATACAGAACACAACACACTCCACAACATGACACAATATACAATACAACACAATACATACAGTAACATAACACATTACACAACATGGTGTAATACACATGCCCCTATTATTATGTCCTCAACTTCTGACAAAACAGAATTTGCTTATCCTTATAACTAACCCTTTTAATGATGTTTTATATAAAATTAAATGTACCTTCAGGTAATACTCCTTGTAGATTGAGGTCATTGGTTACATTTTTAACAATGGCCTATAAGAGAAGGGAACCATGAAAGATAAATATAGTTGAATTGTACAAATGGATAGAAATTGCAGTACACTAGGGCGGCGATATCACAATAAGGATACAGTTATATCTGTGCCAATAGAGGGTCTAGGATACACAGTTATAGTTCAGAACAGACAGAATTAGCACAGAAATTGTATTATGTATTACCTGTGTATGTAATATGTATAACATTGTGTAATATGTATTACCCTGTATGTAATGCAATTGAAAAAAGTGCTGCAGAAGATGTTGGTGCTATATAATTCCATAATAATAATAATAATAAAATTGACATTTGAAGAGTTGCTTTATACAAGAGACATTTAAATATAATGGTTCTGGGAAGGTGAACAGTGTTACATAGTTAGAATAAAGGTGCAGATTCATAACTTAAATACATGTCAATGAATTGGGACCAATCCTATTTTACATGGAGCACCAATACACCGATATGTAAGACCACAGCAGAGCCAAAGCAGAAAGGGAATTCCCATGATATCAGAAGATTTCATCTGATGTTGGGGAAAGTCTCTAAATATTTCTCCTAGTGGTCCAGTGCAATAGCAGGCTGCTGGTTCAGAGACAAATACATCTACTGTAGTAAGCAAAGAGTTAGGTCTCGTAAACACGCTATTGCACATGTGTACATTGTGAAAATAAAGGAAACCCAGTTCAATACTAGGAAATATAGATCTGTAAAAGGAGATATAAAATCACTTCCTGGAAAATGCTTTCCAGACAATTCTTTTTCAATCGGTATTTTAACCTGGAAAATGGGTATTTATGTTCGTCTTCCAAGTTACTGATCAATCGAAGTGCTGATGTCAATTTCTAAAAAGTGCTGTACTGGTTGTAAATTTAGTGAATGTCCTTGGACAGGATAAGTCAGATACCTCCACATATTGGGTATAATTCTACCCAGCAGAATCAAAGCTTTTGCAAATGGTATGGGTTTTTTTGTAAACTTAATATTTCTATAATAAAAAATACAAAACATTTGTATATTGCAAACTATTTTTCTTGACATATTTAGCCCAAAAATCCTGTAAAATCTCCATAAAAGAGAATTTCATGTACACTTCTTGCTGTGAGTTTTTTTCCCCAATAAAATACAGGATGAATGAAACTTACAGGAAAAGGGGATGATTGACAGATATGTTTGTGGCATTTGTGATAGGATATGGACAGCTAATGTCATGCAAGGCAATGGTTAAATTTAGTATTATCTTGGTTAGTTTTTCTTACCTCTATAGCTTGAAGCTCTGGAATATAAAAAAAATAGTGAGATACAGTATGGGATTATTACAAGGTGTATTGTAATAAACAATAAATATAATAGTGAGATACAGTATGGGATCATTACAAGGTGTATTGTAATAAACAATAAATATAATAGTGAGATACAGTATGGGATCATTACAAGGTGTATTGTAATAAAACAATAAATATAATAGTGAGATACAGTATGGGATTATTACAAGGTGTATTGTAATAAACCATAATATATAGTGAGATCCCGTCTTGGGGGGATCATTACAAGGGTGTATTGTAATAAACAATAAATAATAGTGAGATACAGTAATGGCCGGTATCATTACAAGGTGTATTGTAATAAACATAAATATATAGTGAGATATAGTATGGGATCATTACAAGGTGTATTGTAATAAAACAATAATATAATAGTGAGATACAGTATGGGATCAATTACAAGGTGTATTGTAATAAACATAAATATAATGAGTGATATACAGTGGGATCATTACAGGTGTATTGTAATAAACAATAAATATAATAGTGAGATACAGTATGGGATCATTACAAGGTGTATTGTAATAAACAATAAATATATAGTGAGATACAGTATGGGTTCGTTACAAGGTGTATTGTAATAAACATAAATATAATAGTGAGATACAGTATGGGATCATTACAAGGTGTATTGTAATAAAACAATAAATATAATAGTGAGATACAGTATGGGATCATTACAAGGTGTATTGTTAATAACAATCATAATAATAGTGAGATACAGTGCGGGATCATACAAGGTTGTATTGTAATAAAACAATAAATATAGATAGGAATAGTGAAGATACAGTTTTGATCATTACAAGGTTGTATATTCATAGTGTCAAACCGTTTAATTTTTAAAATTTATTAAAATATAAACAGTTCTGTTAATAAGTGGTAGGAGAACCAGAAAGATGTAAGAGATTTGTCTATAGTAGGGATTGCATAGAACTCGAACTCGAACCCGAGTCGAGCCGAACTGTTCGAGTTCGAACAGACCCGGACTTCTCGAACTATCTCGGACGCGGACTTTCAATATTTCCCGGACTTTCGATGATTTATCGAATGTTTCGAATGTTCGAACGTTCGAATCCGCGAGTAAAATTTACATGGTATCTAGGCACGAACATCGAATCTGCGAGTAAAGTCTCCATTAAAGCCTATAGGTGAGCATCGAATCTGCGAGTAAAATGTCCATGTTACCTCGAATGTTCGAACGCGAAACTCGAAAGTAGCGCGCGTGAGAGTAAAATCGATTTTACTTAAGTCCTGGATATTGGAACATGCTCACCAGACCATTTCCCAGGTCCCACACCATTTACATTAAGTTACCATTAATATTTTTAGTTGTATTTGACTCGAACTTTTCGAACTATTTGCCTCCCATAGACTTTAATGGGTCCGTTTTCGAACTTTCCGAACTTTTGAACTTTTACAATATTTCGAAAGTTCGAAAACGGACCGAACTTTCAATAGTTCGACCATCTCTAGTCTATAGTTGTACATACTTGTTTATCACTAAATAACTAAATTGGGCAGTGACCTCTTACCTAATGTCTAAAGCTCTCGTATACGCTTGGTAATTAAATAGTTTACAGCTCTTAGATGGACTAAACTGGAACCCGAGTTTGAAACTGGCTTTAACTATGTTCGAAATAAACTCAGACTTTTCTAACCTTGGGATTTCCAACTTTTCAAACTTTCTATGATTTTTTTGATGATTTTGGAATTTTTCAAATTCACATTTTCAATTTTAAAATTGTGGAAACAATCCAGCTATATGTGCCAAATTCACCAATGACAACTATTTTAGCAGTGCCACCCCCTGGGCTGCCTTGTGTTGACTATTGCAAGAAATTCACTTTAAAAAAAATATCCTGTGGTCTCTTTTCAATAAACCGAAATTATTAAGACCAGATCTGATACTGCATCATAATTGATGATGCTAATTAATTAATTGAGATTAATTTGGGAAGAAGCATATGTTTTTCTCACATTTTTGAAATTTCGAGAATTTTATCAAATTTGTGGAAACAATCCAACATCTGTCCTAAATTCCCCAATGATGGCTATTTTAGCAGTGCAGATCCCCTGGGTTGCTTTGTAAAGTGGTAACCTTTGGCCTGCTTTCCCCTATATGATGCAATATAATGCAAATTGCAAAAGTAAAGATTAAAGGGGAAGTTCAGTGCAAATAAATCAACTTTTTTTTTAGAAAAAGGATCACTATTTTCCCAACCTTAACCTGCTTATTCAGATTGTGTCTGTGTATAATAAATTCTTCCATAATGCTGACTTCAATGTTTGCAGGACCTCTAATTGAGGCCATTATGATCCAGCCCAGCGCCTGATTTGATTAAGTTGTTCAGTAGAGATCTAAGCACATTTGACCCATCCAATCTCCAATCAGTAGAAATTAAAGTGGCCATACACATTAAAGATAATTAATGATAACAGTATCTGTATTGGGCAAAACCGACCAACCACAATGCTGACGAATGACCGTAGCTGGCATTTTAGGTCAGTAGGGAAAGATGAAAATTTCCATCCGTCAGTATCAGCCTTTACTTTAAGAAAAGAAACCTGATACTATCGGTCCATGTAGGGCCACGTTGCTGACAGATCCCCATACCACATATAGGCGATTGGTCAGGACCATGTGTACGACTCCCACCTCTTATGTGCCGACAGATACCAATGTGATCTTTAGCACAATGTAAAAGGGATTACATATGTATTGGCACCTTTACTGTTAGAACATTCCACATTAATGTACATAGTAGGAAGAAGAATATGTAGATAACTAGGTATGCATAATTGCCACTCCATAGATATGATTCCTCTTTGATAATGATGAGACCCCTTTTTAAGAGATGTAGGGAAAATTTAGAATTTTCTAAAAATTGGCATTTTCCAAAATACTGAAATGTTGGGCAAATTATCGATTGATTAATGCAGAGGCTCAAAAGTAGCACATGTGTAAAGGCAGTTGTTTTATTTCAGTTCTGTACATTTGTATGTGTTCCCCAACCTTTTCCCAGGTCCCTAAGCCATGTATAGTAAGTTACCATTGCTATTTTAAAGAAAATAAAAAACTGAGGGTCGCACTCCTAATGATTATAGATTTATTGTGAACCACACATCATACAAACACGTTTCGGGGGATGTAAAGTGCCCCCTTCTTCCGATTTTCTGTGATATCTCTGTTTTTTTAGGGAGAACCATTTGAGGTGTCTGCACCCACTGCTTGGGAGAGAGTGCACCTCCACCTTTGGTTACCTGTTACCATTGCTATTTTACCCTTATTGCATCCAAACTTTTCAAACTATTTGTCCCCATTCACTTAAATGGGTCTGATATTGAACTTTCGAATTTTCAGTCGTTCGAAAATTCAAAATCGGACCAGATTTTTGGATGTTCAGCAGCCATCAGGCTTTTTCACTCAACCGTTTTATTTGAAAAATTTTAATAATTTCACGCACATGAAACTATTTCAGACCCAGAAATAAAAAATACAATGTACCTGAAGAGAGGTTATTTACCGCACCCCCAACAACGCCCTGTATAAGAAGACGAAAAAATGTAAATGAAAATTTGAACTGTTAATGTAAAAAGCTCCAGTTAATAGGGTGGCACCAAGTACAATAAGGAACAGTTATGTCTCTACTAATCAGGCATATTGGAATAAATAGCTGAAATTAAGACTTAAGAATCCTCCCCCCAAAAATTAGATTTGGAGGGTAAGATAAGAAACTGGGTACAATTGTTATCTTTCTGTATTGTACATGAACAGTATAACATTTATAAAGGTGGGAAAGGAAAACACTCCAATAAGTTTAACAATTGTATAATAATTAAGACTAATGCTTAAGTGTAATCACATATTGAAGATCTGCAATATTATATATATATATATATTAATATATATTTATAGTTTATGCGTGGATAGTCCTCAGCACTCCCCTCTGTACACAAGCCGCCTCGGTGCATCCGTAAAGACATATGTAGAACAACGAAACTCGGAGCACTCGCAGGACTTACTTCACGGTACAAAACTTTATTTCAACAAGAACAACGCGTTTCGGCCATTGTGCTTACGGCCGTCGTCAGGATTACAGATGAACGTTGTGAGTTAGTTTAAATAACGTGTGATTAGTGACACACCCCCCCCCAACCCTCCCCAAACCCACCTATCAAATCCATTAGATCCATTAACCCTCAAGAGCGATCCTGGGACCTGCTCAGGTGGCAGTTCCTCCCACAGTCCCATTACACATCCTTGTTAGGTGACAGTTCTCATGCTAAGAGATATATAGTGCAGTGTCTAAAATATATATGGGTGCCTCCGATTCATGTCGGGGTCTAAAGGACTTAGATTGCTCATCCATCCAGTGCCACAGTCACTGAAATGGACCAAAAGGCTAGCTTTTAAATCAAGTGCATATAAATAGTAAAGTGCTAAGTGTCTAGGCTGTCTGTATAAATAGACAGAACTCCAGAAAAAAATGAGGTAAGACATAAGGACATCAAGACGCACCCCCTAAAGTGAATCAGTGTGCAGTCATGCAAGATTAAAATATTTAAATATTTAAAAACTAAAAAATAAGACTATAAGGAGAAAGACCTCCTTCACCCATGATGATTATAAAAGGTGCGTGGTGGCTAATTTACAATGTGAATTATATGATAAAAGACAAATCTGGTTACATAATAAAACAATAAAATAATTAAGTAGTATAAAGCACTACATATCGCTGGATACATCAGGGGACATTAAGGGGCAGAGTACATACTGTTAGTCCGGCGACCAGGTGCGCTAGTCACCGTCGGTATAAGGTATACATTCCATCAAGATTCATGCTCAAATCTTACTATGTATGCGGTTATTCTAGTTACTATTAGGGGAAGGAAGCCGGAGATCACCTGAGTTACAGAATAATACTATTGAGATACGGCGTACATCCGATGGGCGACTAGATGGGAGATATATCACCTACTATGCTAACTATAGAATGAGGTTACTATAGAGCCTTCTCTCCTAGATAGTCTAATGAATAAAGTGGATCACTATATCTTAAAGAAAACAGGATAAGGACAATTTGTTCATTCAGTCCGATTGGGGACAAATCTTAAGGAACCTAATCCACCGAGCCTCCATTTGTAATAATGCGCGATTTCTGTCCTCGCCTTTTCTACTTGTTTGATGATCAATTGCCATCCATTTGAACGTAGCCAGTTGGTGTCCCATTGTTGCAAAATGCTTTGCTACTGACTGTTCACCGTATCTTGTGTTGTTGGTCTCAAAGGCATTTTTGTTTTTATTTTTATTCATTTCCAGTGCATTCCTAATCGCTTGGCGATGGTTAGCCATTCTTTTCGCGGATAGTCGTGGACGTCTTCCCAATGTAATATTTCTTCCGCATGGCAGGTGATAAAATAAATGGCAAATTGGCTTAAACAATTCACCTATGTTTTATCTTTATTTCTCCGTCCATCCAATGGATGAGGGAAATCTTGGCCGTGATGACATATCTGCATGCCATGCACCCCTGGCATTTGAAAGCACCCTTTTATTCTGTCAGGAGCCATGACGTCATAGTTGACGCCCGTTTCTCCTGGAAATCATTTTTGGACAAGAGGTTTTTTAAATTTTTCCCCCTCCTAAATGCTAGGCGAGGCTTTGCTATTTTTTTGAATGGCAAGCGGCATCTTTTGTATTATTTCCCACCGGATTTTATACTGTCTGTAAGATCTTACTGGGGGTATATGCCCAATAAATGGAATTGGTTTTACCATTCCGGTATTTTTAGTTTTCTCATTTAGTTTCATTTTTTCCTAATGTGCTATGTGGCTCGGTTGGTTTGGTTCTCGATGGTCTTGGTATCATAGCCCCTATTAATGAATCTTTCTTTCATTCTAGTAGTTGGTTCTGAATATTTTTTGGATCAGTATTATTTTTTAACACTCTCAGCATTTGTGAGAAGATTATCCCCCTTCTTTTGTGCTGTTGGAAGGAAACTTGCAGCGTGCATCAATGTATTCCGGTCAGTAGGTTTTTTAATACAGTGTAGCCTGCAATTTACCACCATCCTTGTATATTTTAAGTCAAGTATTCAATAGATTCGAGACTAATTTTATAGGTCAGTCTTATGGGATTATTCTTGGAGTTCAAAACCCTCCATGAATTCCTCACATTCACCAATTGCACCGTGCCATAGAATGAAAAAGATCGTCTATATACCTTTATAGACAAGGATTTTATTTCCAAGTTGTGGCAGAATATGTTTCTCCTCATAATGGAGCATCCTTTTAGACCCCGACATGAATCGGAGGCACCCATATATATTTTAGACACTGCACTATATATCTCTTAGCATGAGAACTGTCACCTAACAAGGATGGTAATGGGACTGTGATGGAACTGCACGCATGGCAGGTCCCAGGATCGCTCTTGAGGGTTAAATGGATCTAATGGATTTGATAGGTGGGTTTGGGGGGTTGGGGGGGTGTGTCACTAATCACCACGTTATTTAAACTAACTCACAACGTTCATCTGTAATCCTGACGACGGCCGTAAGCACAATGGCCGAACGCGTTGATTCTTGTTGAAATAAAAGTTTTGTACCGTGAAGTAAGTCCTGCGAGTGCTCCGAGTTTCGTTTTTCTATATATATTTATATATATAATAATAATAAACGCCCATTATTAATTAATTAATAGGGGAATAGACTGAACTCGAAGCCGAGTTCGAGCCAATGAAACTAGTTTGCTTCGAACTAGTTAGTTTTTCCTGACCTGACCCGATGCTCTATTTTCGATAATTATTGAATTTATGGGTCGTCGCTAACCCTAGAAATGTATCGTTCAGCAACCCTCGAAGTATTGTTCGCTTTCGGTAACCCTAAAATGTATCGTTCAGTAACCCTCTCGAAGAGTATTGTTCGTTTTCGGTAACCCTTGAATGTACGATATTTTTCGCTAACCCTAGAATGTACCGTTCGCTTACCCTCGAATGTAGCCTTCGATTTTCGTAGCCCTCGAAAGTATTATTCATTTTCAGTAACCACTTGATTGTATGGATCGTTTTCGCTGACCCTAGAATGCATCATTCACTAACCCTCGAAAGTATCGCACTTTTTGGAAATCCTCGAAAGTATCATTCTATTTCGGTAATCCTCGAATTTATGGTTCTAGTTTCGCTAACCCTTGAAAGTATCGTTCCGTAAACCCTCAAATTGGCAGTAACCCTCGAATGTAGCTTGCTCAAAACCCCGACAATTGCCTGCTCGTGTAAATCACTCAGACTTTTCGAACTATCATTCCCCCATTGACTTTAATAGGTCCAAATTCGAACTTTCAAACTTTTTACGATTTTTTTCGAAAGTTCGAAAACGGACTGAACTTTATATAGTTTGGCGATCTCTATGGGGACAAGTTATAATCCAATACTCCAATACAAGTTATAACAATACACGTATAAATTATATCATACAAATTATAATACAATATAAATTATAATCCAATACGAATTATAATTAAATAAAGTTATATTCCAATACCAAATTATAATCCAATACAAGTTACAATCCAATACATAGTTAATGGGGAACAAGTTAGAATCCAATACAAGTTATAAATTATATTCCAATTCAAGTTATAATCCAATATTAGGGATGCCGTGTTCGCGGATTTATCCCGTTCACGAACGGCGGATTTTTCCGGATTTTCCGCCTCCCGAACTTCTGAACCGCGGATTTCTCTGTATTTTCGGAAATTTTCGAAATTACAAGGATTTCTCGTATTTTCGAAAATACTATTTTTAAAAATTTTCACTTGGCTGTGATATGCTAATTGGATTTTCCAGGGTACAAATTGCCACAGATTCTTGTACAAGTCATTCTTAATTGAGAAAGCCAGTCAGATGACTAGCGAAACGTCTTCAAGAACTAAACCTCAAGTCCAGTTGATCTAATTGAATACAACAGATATACCATGACCTGGATGAATGAGAACCTTCGCAAGCATAATCCATTACAAATTATAATCAATACCATTATAATCCAATACAAGTTATAAATTATAATCCAATACAAATTATACTCCATACACATTTAAATCAATACCAAGTTATAACCCAATACAAGTTTAAATTAAATCTAATACATTAACTCCAATACCCTTATAATCCAATACCAAATTATAATCCAAGTATAAAATTATAATCCAACAAATTATTATCCAATTCAAGCTGTATTTATAATCCAATACAAATTATAATCCATTCAATTTATAATCCAAGTTGTAAATTATAATCCAAAAAAATTATAATCCATAAAATTATAATCCAATACCAAGTTATAATCCAATACAGATATAATCAATACAACGTTATAATCCAAGTTATAAATTATAATCCAAAACAAATTATAATCCAATAAAAATTATAATCCAATACCAATTATAATCCAAAACAAATTATAATCCAATAACCAAGTTATAACCAATACAAGTTATAATCCAGTTATAATTATAATCTCCAAAAAATTATAATCCAATACCAAGTTATAATCAATACAAATTTTAATCCAATAAAAATTATAAATTATAATCCAGTACAAATTATAATTCAATACAAGTTATAATCCAAAACAAGTTATAATCCATACCAAGTTATAATTAAATTTTTTAATACAAAAATTTAAGGATACACTGCGGATTGAATTCTTGCGGGCTACTCACACACATCTGTAAGTGCTGCTTACATGTAATTATTTATAGATTAAAATCTATAAGAGGCAAATAATGGCCAATGACACCTTTAGATTAATGTTAATTAGAAAGTCATTCATTGGTCATAATTAATTAATGAACTGGTTTTAAGGCAGAACAACCAGTTTTTAAATTTCATTTCTTTGACAGAACTTTTGATAAACAGAATTTTCGAAAAGTTAAAACTACAGTGTTATTTTTTGGGGTCGAATATTCTGAAATAGACATTACATTCTGACATCAAAAAATGAAAATTCTCCATTATTTGAGTTTAAATAAGATTTTTTTAGTTCATCGGAATTCTGAAACTTGTCAGTTTTCATTCATTACTATTTTTAATATTGGTACTATACATGACTAATTGATTTTTAATTAAACTTTATTGGATATAACTCTTCTGAAACTAGTTTTACCATTTCCTGCATAGATTGTACAGATTAGATGTACCACTGGTGATAGGTATGGACCCATTAATGATATGTAAGGAATGGAGAAACTTTATAATATCCAAGTGAATGTATCTTACCTGTACAGCAAACCCCCTGTAACAAAGCAATAAATACAATAGTTAGATACAGTATAGAGAGGGGGATACCAGGGTATAATATTATATCCTGGTTCTCTATTCAGATCTTAACCAATTTATTCAATATTTGGTTATTCTATTCTACACACCTCACACACACACACACACACACACACACACACAATATAATACAACTGACAAACACCAGCAATGGCTATAACTAAAGCACTGCTATGGAAAATTGAAGCTCATCCATGGATCTACTCTGTTTGGATGATATTTTTACATACGACTAAGGAAGAAAGACTTTTCCTAATTTCTTTGATAATGTCAAATATGGATAATTTTTGTTTCATTTCCCAAACCTATAGTCCCATACATAACATTGGTAATACTATATTGTGACTTACTTAATATGGCTAAACCAGTGGTTCTTTCTTAGACTGTGGCCCACTTCAGAAATGCAATTTTTTTTATTCTCAAATGTAATTACAAATGTTATAGTAATCCTTATTTAAATAATATTACTGCTTATATACCTAAAAAGATATCCACAGTGTGTCCCTTTAAGAATCCGTCAGCTAAACAGCTGAATGTTCCCATCCTTTCTCTCCCAACTGATTCTGTGCAATAATATTTATACAAATTAAATGTACCTGTAGGGACGGCACTTGCCACATTACCAACAACACCCTAAAAGGAAAAATATACATCAAAATGTTGACGTGTATAGAATAGCTCCAGTGCACTAGGGCAGCACAATAAGGAACATGTGGATCATGTGTGCATTAGAAAGGAGCGGATTTTTCCAGATCTGCAAGAATTTTCAAGGTCCCTGAACCATTAATAGTAAGTTACCATTGCTATTTATAACTTTCATGTTAAGCAGAATTTCAGATTTCTTTTGCTTCCATTGACTTCAATGGGTCCGCGTGTGGATTTTAGAATTTTAGGAAATTTTCAAAAATCATTTCATCTGCAGGCGAAATGATTTCTGAAGTCCTTTCTTAACGTTTATTTAATGATCTTCCTGTCCCAAACTCTTAAAACCAGTTCCACTATTTCCATACTAAATGCACCGCTTAGATGGAACACTGGTGATAGGATATGGATAGTTAATCATATGTAAGGAATGGAGAAACGTGGTAATATACTGGTGTGAATGTATTTTACCTGTATAGCAGAAACAGCTGTACACAAAAGCAATAAATACAATAGTAGATACAGTATAGAAAGGTGATACAATGATAAATATTATATCCTGGCTCTATTTCAGATCTCACATCCATTTTATTCCATAATTGGTCATTCTATTCTACATACAGCTCATGTAATACAACTAAACACACCACATGGCATTCACTAAGAACACTATGGAAATTGAAATTATCAGATGGATCGACTGTTTACATGATTAGTACATAGTGCTAAGGAGAAAGACTTTTCCTAATTTCCTTGATTTTAATATTTAATATGCCAATAAAAAATTATAAATCAGGGATAATTTCTATCTCAGTATCCAAAAACCTATGGCCCAACATCAATATTGGTACTACAATCAGTGTAGTGTTTATTATATACAATGTACTTTATTGAAATGTTATAATAATCTGTATTTAAATAATATTGCTGCTAATAACCCTAACCAGGATATTTATCTGGTGAAAATTTTTCACATCCTAAATTGAGGCTATTCTGAGACATACCGTTGGTCCCTGTCAGAAACCCTGGACTAACAACCAAATTTTTCCTATCCTTCACCCAAACTGATTTTGTTTAACAATGTTTTATATAATTAAATGTACCTGTAGGGTCGGCACTTGCCACATTAATATCAACAACCACTATATGGGAAGAAAAAACATATTAAAAAAAAATGTTGATGTGTTGAAATAGCTACATGCACTAGGGCAGCACAATAAAAATACTGTATTGTGGTTTATAAATGGAGCAGATTTTTCAGATCTGCAGAAATTCCAGACTGGCAGATTTCTGAGTATTTAGATATATTTTAACTGCGGAAATATTTTCAAACATGTTTAAAATTTCTAGAAATTTTAAATGTACAAATCAAAAGGTTATTTTAAGTTTCTAAAAAGGCAATGCAGAAAACCATAACAGAGGTGCATGAAATTTCCAGTACCGGACAGTGTTTTTTTCTTTTTCTTTTAGATTTGGGGCTTATACATGTTCCCCACATCAACCATTTCCAAAGTCCCCCTTAAACCATAACAGTAAGTTTACCATTTCTATTTATAACTTCATATTAGGTAGAACTTCAGATTTTTAACTCCTGTTGACTTCAATGGGTCCGCTTGTGGATTTTTTCGAAATTTAAACAAAAAAAACGGTTAATCTGCAAGTGAAATGGATATCTACCAGTCCTTTCTTAAATGGCTATTGAATGATTAATGAATCTTCTCTGTCCAAACACTTATGAAACCAGTCCCACTATATCCATACATAAATGCAACCGCTTAGATGAACACTGGTTATAGGATATGGATATTTAATCATATGTAAGGGAATGGAGAAACTTGGTAATATCTGGGGAATGTATTTTACCTGTATAGCAGAAAATGCTGTATAAAAGCAATAAATACAAATCTAAGATACAGTATATCATTTTATATCCTGGCTTTCCTATTCAGATCTCAACCCATTTATTCCTAATTGATAATTCTATTCTACAACACTCCTCATGTAATCACAACTAACACACAGCATGGCATTCACTAAGAACGGCTATGGAATATATGAACTATCAATGGATCACTCTGTTTAGATGATATATTACATAGGCTTTACATATTTCCTAGATTTAATATTTAAATAATGCCAGTAACAAATATATATATAAGGAAAATTTCAGTCTCGGTTTCCCCTGAAACCTATGGCCCAATTCATCAATATTGGTAATTACAAACAATGTAGTGTAATTATACATAATGACTTTATTGAAATGTTATAATAATCTGTATTTTAATAATATTGCTGCTATAACCTAACAGTATATGTTAATACTGGTGAAATATTTTCACAATCATAAATATGAGGCATCCCTTTGTTCTCTGAAGACATGCAGTGTGTCCCTGTCAGAAACCCTGGACTAAACACCAAATTCCCCCATCTTTTTCTCCAACTGATTCTGTTCAATAATATTTTATTAATAATCAAATGTACCTGTGGGGACGGCACTTGCCCACATTAGACACCACCCAATGGTAAGAAAAAATATAAAAAGAAATGTTGATGTGTAAATGGAAATAGCTCCAGTGCGCTACAGCAGCACAATAGGAAACATGTGGATTAGAAATGAAGCAGACTTTCCGGATCTGCAGCAAATCCAGACTTTTGGATAATTCTTTATTGAGAAATATTCTCCAACATGTTTTATAAAAAATTCTAGAAATTTTAAATGTACAAAATCAAGTTTTTTGAAATTTCTAAAAAATACAATGCAGAAAGCCATAACAGAAGGTGCAGGAAGTTTCCAGTATCAGAGGTTTTTTTTTTATTTTCTTTTATTTTGGCCATTGATACTGTTCCCCAGAAATTTTCAAGGTCCCTGAACCATAATAGTAAGTTACCATTGCTATTCATAACTTCATGTTAGCAGAATTTCAGATTTCTTTGCTTCCATTGACTTCATGGGTCCGCTTGTGGATTTTAGAATTTTTAGGACATTTTCAAAAATCATTTAATCTGCCAACGAAAGGATTTCTGAAGTCCTTTCTTAACGTTATTTAATAAATCTTCCTTGTCCAAACTCTTATAAACCAGTCCCACTATTCCATACTATATACGGAGCTTAGAATGGAACACTGGTGATAGGATATGTTAATCATTTGTAAGGGAATGAAGAAACGTGGTAATATCTGGGTGAATGTTTTTTACCTGTATAGCAAAACAGCTGTAACAAAAGCAATAAATACAATAGTAGATACAGTATAGAAAGGTGGATACAGTGATATAATATTATATCCTGGCTCTATATTCAGATCTCACCCATTTATTCCAATTGGTCATTCTATTCTACACACACAGCTCATGTAATACAACTAACAAACAACATGGCATTCACTACAGAACAGCTATGGAATATGAAACTATCCAGATGGATCGACTCTGTTTTAGATGATATTTACTAGTGCTAAGGAAGAAAGACTTTTCCTAATTTCTTTGATTAATATCTTAATAATGTCTGTTATGGTTCTTCCGGAAAGGCTCCTATGAGACCTGCCCCTGGATGCGGAGTCTAAGTGCATGCTGGTCTTCCCCAGAGCCTTTGATGGTGAGGTGTTTGTGCGGCACAAGGCAGACACCAGGCCGTGGCTCCGAGAGACCCCACAAGAACCAATCCACAATGAGGAGAAGCCAGCAGGACAGTTGGGTTAAACAAAACTGGCAGTAAGGTTAGACAGCATGTACAGAGGGAGAATGTGCTGGTAGCAGGAACAAACTGATGCATAAGGAGGCCTAAGGTAAAACTTGGAAGCCAGAGCGAACTGTGATATGGAGACCAAGGAGTTGAACTGGAAG
Source organism: Hymenochirus boettgeri (assembly GCA_019447015.1). Taxonomy (NCBI): domain Eukaryota; kingdom Metazoa; phylum Chordata; class Amphibia; order Anura; family Pipidae; genus Hymenochirus; species Hymenochirus boettgeri. The sequence goes on from JAACNH010000075.1 coordinate 124,000, forward strand.
CAGGAGCAAACTGGTGATAAGGGGAGACCAAAATTGAACTGGAAGTCAGAGCAAACTGGTGGTATGGAGACCAATGGTTGAACTGGAAGCAGGAGCAAACTGGTGGTATGGAGACCAAGATTTGAACTGGAAGCAGGAGCAAACTGGTGATAAGGAGGCCAAGGAGAAGAACTGGAGTCACAGCTAAACAGTAGACACAGTCTTTAAAATGGAGCTTGAGAACAGCTCACGAACACTGAACTGAATGCACAAGAACCAGAGAGAAAGCTTTAAATATAGGCATTCACGTCATATCTGCGACACAAACGTGCCCGCATATGCACAAGGATGCGCACATGCAGAGGACGATCGGACCTGCCTCCCATTCCACAGAAGAAGGATGGGATCCACAGCGCCCCTGCAGCAACACAGGCGTGCACGCACACGACCCCAATCATTTTGCGATGTGCTGCCCGCATGTGATGCTGGCGCGCACAAACACAGAAGACCTCTGGAAACAGGTAGGCTCCAAGGCATAACATTGCCCCCCTCACGTGCAAACTCCGGGTGCCCTCAGACTGGGTTTTTCAGATATTCAGAGTGGTAAACCTTTATTAGGACCCATGGCGGCAGGGGGGCCTGCATAGTAGGGGCCCACCACAAGCCCAATGGCCTCCCACGATAAGCTGTTTTACACAGCTGATAGCGCGTATGAATAAACATACACTCTATTAACTGTTTTAAAGACCGAACCTGAACTTTCCAGAACTGAAACTGGAAGTTCCGGTCCGGTCTTTTAAACAGCTGATCATGCGTATGTTTTATCATACGTGTGATCAGTTTAAATGGGCTAATCGCCAGAAGCATCTTGGAGGGGAGGAGGGGGTGGGGGGCCCAGTAGTTCTCTTCAGGACCTTCCACTTAACCAGATATCTCAACTTTTTCTGCAGAGACCTTGGCATTCAAAATGGTCTTGACTTCGCATCTTTAGCGTTTTCAACAGAACCGGGAGGGGAGGTGATGGTTCTTAATAGAAATAGGTCCAATAAACAAGAACCCAGCTTGCTGATGGAATCTAAGTTTCATTTTCGAGTAGACCAAACAAACAATTCACCAAACTCACCAAAACTAAAGTTCGAAGAATCCTTTCTTATTTATTAGCTGATCTATGAGCTTGTTTCCTGAGCTGAGAGATGAGAGACTTCAATTCGACGGGCTTTAGTTTCAATAGTTCAACTCGAGTTTTGGAGATTCAAAATAATAGTTTAGAGATGGAATGTCAATAATAAAAGTTGGGTTATAACCATAGTTTGCATAGAAGGAGAACACTTAATAGAACGAATGAATCACATTATTGTAAGCAACTCAGCAAGAGTAAGAGAGAAGCCCAATCTTCCTGTGAACACTGGAGATATTGCTCATGAGTTTTGGTTAGTCCCTTTCTGTCTGTCCATTGGACTGGGAATGGTAACCGAATGAAAAAGAGTTATGGATGTGCGCTAATTTACCTATTTCCTTCCAGAATTTCAAGGTGAATTGTACCCTCTATCTGATACATATCATCTGGAACTATAGAAGGGATAGAACTTCTTTCAAACTCACACTTCTCCAACATAGTAATACAATCCATGGGTTCAAAGACAGAGATAAAACTTTCTTGACTTACCTACGATGTTCTTCCTAAGTAGAAGAGAAGATCACACATCGTCTGATATACCGCCAGGAAGTCGTTCATAAATTACGAAATTGCATTCACAACAAATGTTGGAAAGTTGCAGGAACGTTACATAAACTAAACGGAGTATTCAAAGTGTCCATACTGGTAGCGAAAGGCTGTCTTCCACTCATCCCCTTCTGTATTCTATTTAAATTATAGGCCCCTCGAAGATCCAGTTTAGTAAAATCCTGGCAGTCCTCAGCCTTGGAACAATCTGGGAAAGGGGAAGAGGATACCTATTTTTAACCATGACATTATTGAGGGCTCAACAAAATTATACACTCCAGCTGGGGACATAGAATGATGAATAAAAACCCTTTTGTAATTTTCTTCTATGTATTTCGATAGAACCTTTGTTCTGTTCGGATAAAGGGTAAATTCCGACCAAAAGGGATCTGTTCCAAGTAACAACATCGGACAATCATAAATGTGAAGTGAGGCAAACATTTGCATCCTTTTTGTCAAAACATTGGCAAAATCATGATAAAAAGATGGTAGGTTGACTTTCAGTTGAATAAAACAAAACTGGCAGGTATAGGTTAGACAGCAGTACAGAGCAGGAGCGACTTGGTATGGAGACCACGAGTTGAACTGGAAGCAGGAGCAAATTGGTGATAAGGAGACCAAGGTAGAACGGAGCACAGCTAGAACAGTAGACAAAGTCTTTAGATATGGAGCTTGAGAACAGTGCACGACCCTGAGCTGGCAGCAAGAACCAGTCAGAGAAGAGGCTCTAAATATGGTCATTCACGTCACTAGTGCGGACTTGTGCCCACGCACATGCGCGAGCGAGAGATGTTGAACCTGCCTCCCGTCCAGAAGAAGGACGGGATCCACAGGCGTTGCGCTCCACATGGATCATTTATGTTGCACGTGCGCGTGCCCGCAACAAAAAATATTTATTCAAGGATAATATTCAGTTTCCCAAACCTTTGGCACAATACATCAATTTGGTAATTACAATCAATGTACTTTTAATATACTACAATGACTTTTTAAAATGTTATAATAACCTGTATTTTAAATAATATTGCTGCTAGCTTAATGGGGCCAGGAGTGGGGTAAATTTTAGTTTGGGGGGTGGACATGCCTTTGAATAATATTGCTTCTAATACCTAACAAGGATAGTGTTATACTGGTGAAATATTTACACATCCAAAATAAGAGGAATCTCTCTCTGAAGACATAGCAGTGTGTCCCTGTAAGACTACCAGTGTGTCTTCCAAACTGATTCCTGTTCACAATATTTTTATAAAATGAAATATACCTGTGGAACGGCCTTTGCCACATTAGTAACAACACCCTATATAAAAGGAAAAAGATCCAATAAAAATGTTGATGTGTTAATGGAAATAAGCTTCCAGTGCACTAGACACACAATATGAAAACATGTGTGGATAAAAATGTAGTGAATTTTCCAGATCTGCCAGAATTCTAGACTTTGCAGAAGTTCTAAGTTTTTGGATATTTCCTAACTGCAGAATATTTTTCAATCCGGTTTAAAATTTCTAGAGATTTTTGAATGTACAAAATCAAAAGTTTTTTGACATTCTAGAAAATCAATGCAGAAGGTGCATGAAGTTTTCCAGTACTGGACGGTGTTTTTTTTTTTACATTTTGGGGCATTGACTTTGTATGTCTTCCCCAGACATTTCCAAAGTCCCCGACCATTACCTAAGTTATTTTGCTATTTATAACTTCATGTTACCATAAATTAAATAGGATAGAAAGAGATAAAGGCTTTGAAACTCCACTTTTCAGCGAATACAAATAAAACAAAGAATTTACCATTATCTTTTAGGAAGCTATATCTTTAAAAAGACTTTTACAATTGTAGAATGCTTTAAAAGTATTTTAAAGATAATAGCTTCCCCTAAAGCCATTAAACACATGGTAAATTCTCAGAAGTTTCTCAGGGAGATTTCCATCAAAAGTTCCTTATCGTTAAAAATGGTCTAATTTTTCCCCAACCAATCAGATCTTATTTAACATTTGAAAGCTACATACAGTAACATCTGATTGGTTGGGGCAAATTAGCACCTTTTTAACGATAACAGGGAGAGTCACCCGGAACCTCAAATGCTCTGGGCAAATCTCCGAACGAGATTTACCAAGTCTGCACGGCTCTGGGTGATCTCCCCCATGTAAGTATTTACCCCCAGCTATAGCTGGCGGTAAATACTACGTCTGAAGACCAGATAGTAAATCAGTTAGCACTGGTTTAAGGACAGAAAGGAAGCGTGTGTGGCTGCAGCGCTCCTCAGTGAATTGCCCCAAAGAACTTTTATTGAATCCTCCTATTTGTTCCTTAACTTATGTTAGGCAGCGGATTTTCAAATTTTCGAAAATTTTCAAAACCTGTTAATCTGCAAGTAAAATTATTCTTCCTGTCCAAATGCTTTTGAAACCAGTCCACATTCCATACATAAATAAAGGAAATGGAGAAATATCTGAGTGAATGTATTGTTACCTGTATAGGCAGAAACAGCTGCAACAAACAATAAATACCATGTAAGATACAGTATAGAAAGGTGGATACAATGATACATATTTAATCCTGGCTTATATTCAGATCTCAACCCATTTATTCCATAATTGGTCATTCTATTCTACCACAGCTCAAGTAAATACAACTAAAAAACACACTACATGGCATTCACTAAAGACAACTATGGAAATACGAAACTATTAGATGATTGATTCTGTTTAGATGATAAATGATATATCCTTTCTCTCAACTGATTTCTGTTCAACATATTTTTATATAAAATCCAAATGTAACCTGTAGGGACGGCATTTGCCACATTAGTACAACACCCTATATGGAATAAAAATGTAAAATGAAATGTTGACATTTAATGGAAAAAGCTCCAATGCACTAGGCGCACCATAAGAAAACATGTGCAGATGAGAAATGAGCGAATTTTCCAGATCTGCAAAATTCCAGACTTCCAGATTTTCTAAGGTTGGATATTTTTTAACTGCAGAAATTATTTTCAAACATGTTTAAAATTTCTAGAAATTTTGAATGTACAAAATCTAGAAAATACAATGCAGCAAAGTGAATGGTACCCTCTAAAACTCATTTCATATAGCCATGGCACATGCCAGGCTGCCCCTTATCACCCATCCTTTATATTCTCACCATGGAACATCTAGCAGTAGCACTCCAGAAATAACCCCAATACTCAGGAATAACCATTGGTCACAGAACACACAAAATATCCCTATATGAACGATGACCGGTTTATGTACATAATCCTCATATCTTGCTTCTATATTCTACAGGAAATCATCACGTATGGAAAACTCAGTAATTTTAAAATAAATATCCAAATCTGAATGTTTCAACATACCCTACAGAACCCATACAACCATCCTCAAATCCAACTTCCCCTTTAAATGGAAACCCACATCTCTCCTTACCTTTGTAAAGGACTGACACGTTATCCTTCAGAACTATATACAACCAACTATATCCAATTCTTCAGAAACTGTCCTCCACCTGGAGACATGCTATCAAGGCAATCATTCATGTTTGGCAAAGCTTACATTATCCACATGGATGCACTTCTTATATTTGTTTCAAACAATACCCATCACTATAAAAAAACCTTCTTGGAACAATCCGAAAAAAATCCTCCAATTCTTATAGGATGCAAAGGCCCACTTTACGAGCAAATACTCCACACTGACCCAAATAGATAACATAGGTAATCAACCTACAGACTTTGGAAAATAAACCCCAAGAACAAGGTCTCTCAAATATTGACTGGCAATTATGAAACAAACAATGGCATGGTGTGGATCTGGGCGCCATATTTATTCCCCTCAAATCTACACAGCAACCCCCTGGCTCCAACATGGGACAGACCAAAACCATCGAGTAATACTACTTTTGTATTGAATTTTAAATCCGGGGAGATGCCCTGAAACTATTTCCAGTACTACACCCCAGGACTGATGACCCATATCAACATTCCGGCCTTTTCCAATCCGCTGGTTCTTTCAAATTTCCTAATCCTACACTGGTAATATCAACAACAACCCAAAATTACCATCACAAATAATAACATCACAGGCCCCCCTAAAAATCCAATGCCAGCACAATTATGCGACATCCAAAAGAAGCCTATTGTCCATTTCACAATATACCCAACTCTTACTTTCTCAACACTCTCTAAAAAAAAAACAATCAGAAGACTAATCATCTCCTTTGAAACCTTCTGTTTACCCTCCACGACCTCTCAACATTCTATATCCAATAGCTCTACAAACTTCTTACAGTCTAAAGCCTCACCAACATTACCTTCTTATTAGCTTTAAAACTGGCAACAGAACTTCAAACAACTTTTCCATCAAACGAATGGTTACAAAGCTTCATACTTCTCCATAAAATGTCCATTGCAAACTTCCCAGGAGAAAAACTATAATGACTCTCAAGATGGTACGATGTCCTTCAATATTACATAAACTCTCCCCACAATTTCAGACTCTTGCTGGAGATGCTACCAGATAATTGGCACCACACTCTCTGTGGTTTTCCCTCACCCTAATACAGCACTACTGGTCAAACATCATACTAACTCAATAAAATATCAATGAACAACATTGCATCACTCTTCTGATTTGTACTATGTACATTTTTACCTATTCCAATGTCAAAACACATACCCAAAAGTACCTACTTTGCTTCTTCCTTATTGCAAGGACAACAATCACCATTCCAAGATAAAGCAAAATCTACAAGCACCACCAAATTCAGCACGGATACAATAACTCAACCATCTAATGAGGTATGAAGAACGATGGCACATTCCACAATCGAGAAAAACATTCCTCAACAATTGGCCCCCATGGATATCGCTTAAAGCACCCCCCAATAACCAACACTAGTTAATCTTGTAATCAAACTGCCTATCTGCTCAAGCTATACTATTAATGAGTTCGTCTTCAATAGAGATGTCCGAACTTTCGAAAAATCCGGTCCGCTCGAGGATCCGCGAATTTACCGAAAAAATCCTTAAAATTAAAAATACCCTGAATAACGATGATTTTTCTTATTTCGAAAATTTCGAAATTACGAGTTTTCACGGATTTTCGAAGTTTTCGAAATTAACGCGTTTTCATGCCTAATTTTTCGTAAAATATTATTTTCCGAAATACAAGTAATCCTCGTAATTTTGAATATTTGTCGAAATACGTATGTAAGGAAGTTAAATAGAAATCACTTAGTAATTTTCGACAATTTTCAAAAATAATGTTTGTCCCGTTTGTTTTTTTAACTGAAAACTGCGTAATTTCGAAAATTTTCGAAAATACGAAAAAAATGTGAAAAATCTGCAATCGGAATTTCGGAAGGCGGAAAATCCAGAAAATCCGCCGTTCGCGCACGGATAAATCCGCGGCGATCCGACGGTCGGATCCGCGAAACCGGCCATCCTCTTTTTTCAATACAATGTACCAATACCCGAATCAAACCACTCCTTGACACTCAATGGGTCGCTTGTGGATTTAGAATTTTCGAGAAATGTTCAAAATCTATTATCCTTCAACAATGAAATTAATTTCTAAAGTCCTTTCATAGCCATATTTAAATGAATCTTCCTATCCAACCTCTTATGAAACCATTTCAACTATGCCATAACATAAATGTAACGCTTGCATGAAACACTTGGTGACAGATATGGGAATAAGTTAATGATATCTGAGTAAATTGGAGAACTTGTGTATATTTGTGTGAAACTATCTTACGCTGTATAGTATAAACAGCTGTAACAAAACAATAAATACAATGTACGATACATTATAGAAAAGGTGGATACATATATAATTATTACATCCTTGGCTCGCTATTAGATCGCAACCATTTATTCCATATAAATTCATCATGTGTTTCTCTATTCTACACAGCTCATGTAATACAACTAAAAATACACACATGGAATTTACTAAAGAACACCGCTATGGAAATATGTTATAGAATGTTTATAATAATAACTTATTTAAAAGGCATCTCCACCCTGATATTCTTTTATAATATAGTGCCCTCCTACCACCAACCGCTTTAGATGTGTAAAAATAGTAATTCAAACTTTACTTACAGCCTATCAATCCAGCTCCCCTTTCTGCGAACTTATCAAGCAGGGGCCATACAGGAAGGCACGCGTGATTGACTGATGAAGCCAGAAAATCCACCCTTCAGCAGGATCTTAAGTACGTTCAGATTCTCAAACTTCTATTAGCATTGGGGGCAGAAAGGGATGCCACTGTAATTATTACGAAAACCCAGTTTCGAATCGGACTTAGGGTTTCAAAGTGCCTTGACACAAACTTTCCCCGGAACTGCCGAGATTTCACGAATCCGATTTTATAATTTTTTATTTTTATGGAAATAATAGAAAACAAACTAGACATTTTTTGAAAATGAAATAATCGAAAGTAGACGATTTTTGAAAATAGACGATCAATTAAATAAAATCAAAAGTAAAACGATGTTTTCGATAATCGAAAGTAGCAGTTTTCAAAAATGAAGCTCAATTTTTTCGTTTTTTTCGAAACAACGGAACGAAACGCAACAGTTTCGAACATCTCTAGTAATTATATATAAAATGATTTATTGCTACATGAAGGGCAGCCATGGGGATCAGGATGGTAGGCCAGGAAGGTGGGGAAAGGGCCTCCTCTGCACAAACCACTGTCCTTTCAAGGACAAGGAGGAGGCAGATGACCTTTGGACAGGAAGAACGCTAACAACCCTCGTGTTCCTCTAATTTGGAGAGCACTACAGGGGAACCATAACGACAGTTGGATGTAAGGTAATATTTTTTTTAGACTACTTCCAAGGGGCCATAGTGGGGTAAATTTAGGTTGGGGGGGACATCGCCCTTTAATAAATTGCTTCTAAATACCCAACAAGGATATATATAACTTGTGTAAAATATTTTTCACAATCCAAAGATGATGCATCCCTTTTGCACTCTAGACATACCAGTGTGTCCCCCCCCCCCCCCCCTGTGGGGGAATAAACCCTGGACTAAACAACCACCAATTTTCCATCCTTCCCTCCCCCCCTCCCCCCATTCACCTACACATCCGCATTCACTGTTGTTCATAATATTTTGTATAAAATGAAATGTTACTGTAGGGACGAAACTTCTCACATTACAACATCACACTATGATTGGAAGAAATTTCAAATGTAAATGTTTGATGTGTTAAAGGAAATAGCTCCACTCGCACTCGGGCAGCACAATAAAAAAAACCTGTGCGGATGAGAATGGAGCACGATTTCTGGAATCTGCATAAATTCGAGACTTTTGCGATTTGGATTTTCTTAACTGTGGAAATATTTCAAACATTTTGATATTTCCTATGAATTTTAAATATACAAAATCTAATTTTTTCTGCACATTTCTAGAAATACATGCGAAAGCCTAACCAAGGTGCATGAAGTTTACATACCGACGGTGGGTTTTTTTCTTTTTCTTTCTTTTTTTTAGTTTTGGCCATTGATAACGTGTTCGCATGGACCATTTTCAAGTCCCTGAGCCCATTTGCAGTACGTAAACCATTGCGATATTTATAACTTAATTCTTAGAGAATTTTCAGATTTTTTAACTCCTATTGATTTCAAAGGGTCCGCTTGTAGATTTTTATAATGTTCGGAATATCAACAATCTGTAAATCTGCAAGTGCACTAGATTTCTGAAGTTCCTTTCTTAACCTATTTAATGGAATCATTTTCTGTCCCAAACTCTTATGGAAACCAATCCCATTATCCATCACATAATACGGAGCTTGATGGAACCTGTGCAGATATGGATACAAGTTTAAATATTTTTCTATTGATAAAGTTAATGACTTAATAGAAATGATAGAAACTAGTATGTCTGGGTGAATTTATCTTACCTGTTAGCAGAACAACTGTTAAACAAAAGCAATAAATACAATTATGTATTTTATTATTATTATTGATTTTATATAGCGCCAACACTTCTGTGCACTACATTTTGTCCATAGCATTACATACAGGGTAATAATTATATAACGTATACATTTACATACACAGGTAATACATAATATAAGAACAGCGTGAGGAGTTCTTACAGCAATATCATGATGCAATAGGATAGTGACCCTGCCCATAGAGCTCACAGACTAGAGGATATGGGGGAGAGACTAGGTTGACAGGAATCGGTAGCTGTAAAATAGATTGGCAGTGGAGTGTTGAAAGGCAGTTTGATCAATTGGGTAGTAAGGGGGTAATGTTTAGGCCAGTTATGCTGTTGCCTTAATACAACTTACAACAACATGGCATTCACTACAAGACATCTAATGAAATATGAAACTATCAGATGGATGACTGTTTTAGATATATAATTACATAGGGCTAAGAAAGAAAGATTTTCCTAATTTACTTGATTTCATATTTTTATAATGTCAATTAAAAAATACAAATTCAGGGTAATTTCTATCTCACAGTTTTCCAAAACCTATGCCCATACATCATATTGGTAACTACAATCAGTGTAGTGTGTATTGTAATCAAGTGACTTACTTAAAGTGTTATAACTAATCTGTATTTTAAATAATATTCCTGCTAATAACCTAACTAGTATATGTTATACTGGATGGTGAAAATATTTCACCATCAATAAATATGAGCATCCCTTTGTTCTCTAAGACATAGCGTGTGGCCCGTCAGAAACCCTGGAACTAAACAACCCAAATTCCCCCATCTTTTTCTTCCAAACTGATCTGTTTCAATAATATTTATAAATCAAATGTACCTGTAGGGACGGCACTTGCCACATTAGAACACACCCTAATATTGGAATAAAAAATAATAAACAAGAAAATGTTAATGTGTTTAATGAAATAGCTCCATGCACTAGGTGCATCACATAGTACAAGTAATTGAGTGCGGAATAAAAGAATACGTTCCACAAGTCAACCTATTTAAAATTAAGTTTTTTTTTAACAACCTTCTAACACATTGCATCCAGAGAATGGCAAAAACCCAAATAAAAAGGGGGGGGGATTCCTTCCCTGACTCCAAACGGGATGTAAAATATCCCTGGATCAGACATCAATCAACAGTATCATATATTATACCAGTAATTCTCAAATTTTTTTAGTTTTAGAACTTATCCAGGACATTTTTTAAGCTATCATGAACTTGCCATTACCAACTCTGGTGAAAGACAGTTCCACAGTTAACTGCTCTAACTTTAAGGAAACCTTCTAACCTAAGATGAAACTTCTTCTTTCTCTCTACCTTCTAAAGGATGTCCACGAGTCCTCTGATATGTCCTATTAGTGACCAATGCACCAGAGAGTTTATTGTATGGCCATTAATATATTGTATAGGTGATCATACCACCACCAAATGTCGCTTCTCTAATGTAAAACGCCCTAAATTGTCTAAAATCGCCTGCTATATTCAAGCCCGTCATTCTCCTTATTAGCGCCCTTCTCTGAACTGCCTCCATTTCCAAGATGTTCCACAAAGGGAAACATATGGATATTAAAATAGGTGAAGATTTTCTGGATCTGCAGGATTCTAAGACTTTGGCAATTTTGGACTTTTGGGTATTTTTTTTAACTGTGAAAATCTTTCAAACTGTTGAATATTTCTAGAATTTTGAATGTACAATATTAAAGTTTTTTTGTTTTTTTTCAAAAAGTTCTAGAAAATACAATGCAGAAAGCCATAGATTTTTTGGGCATTAATACATTCTTCACCAGATCATTTCCAAGGTCCCTGATCCAATTACAGTAAGTTTACTATTTATAACTAGAGAAGTAATATGGTTTCGAATAGAACCCGGTTTAAAATCGATTCTGCGAGGGTTGCGAAGTCCCAAAAAAATTTCGGAACTCCCAGATTTCACGGCTTTTCAGAATTTTCGAAATTTGACACACACAGCTGAAATCGAAATAGGTTGATGTTTTGAAATTGAAAATCGAAACCGCGAAACCATACGTAGTGATCTATTTCGGTAACCCCCCCGTAATTTATAATATCAGTAACCCTTGAAGATAGAGGTCAACTTTTGATAACTCCCGAAGAATAAAACGGAGTTTGAAAAACAACCCGATCATGAGGAAAGATAGTTTTAAAAAATAAATTTGGTTATATTTACACGGGTTAACCAGACCATGTCCCAGGTGCTCTTGTCCTTGTACAGTCACCTACTATTACTATTTGTCCACAAAATGGACAGAAACTTCAGGGTTTCTCCCACATTACAGCAATTTGCTCCAATGTGACAGGCTCTTCCCCTACAACTGTATGTTAATATGTGGGGAGACGCTTTGAATGCTACCATGCAAGGCAGATTAGCACCTGTTGGTGTACCTACGGACTTAATTTCTCAAAATGGCATGATAATGGTGGAGACCTATCACCCTTGGTGATTTTTAGAATCACCTAAAGATTTTTAGGTGATTCTCTCTCTTGTGGACTAGGAGGGCACCGAGTACCTAGGGCTTTCTACCAGTTTAGAGGTGAGTCTATTTTATATCACCTGACTGTGCTGTTTTATTAAGTTGAGGGATATTCATACCTTTTCTTGTCGCTTTTTTATCCTTTGCAATGAACATATTGTTTTGCTATTTTTTAAACTTTGTATGTGATTGATTTGTGTAATGTGATGTTGTATGTGCAACTATTCTATGAAAGTTATATTTTATTTTTCATATGTCCAGACTACATCCGTTTGGTCATCATTTCTGATTGGCACAATGGGGGATACTAACTTCCTCGTTTCCTTGTAATTATAACTTATCCCCAGTGGCCAGTTGTGGTTTGGCCCACAGGTTATTATGTTGTAATTTTATTTTGCCTTTTTGCAAGTTTAAATGATATGTAAGGTAATATAGAAACGTAATATCTGGGAGACTGTATCTTACCTGATAAGCGATAACGGCTGTAACAAATGCGTCGAATAATACAATAGTAAGTACGTATCAGAAAGGTGATACAATGATAAAGTATTATATCCTGCTCTCAAGTCAAATCTCAACCCATTTATTCCATAATTGGTCTCTTCATTCACACACAGCTCTATAATACAACAACCTTCATTATAAAACAGCTATGGAAATATGAAACTAGCCCATGAAATGACCTCTGTTTAGATGATATATTACTAGCGCTAAGGAAGAAAAAGACTTTTCCTAATTTTCTGATTTAATATTTTAAAAGGTCAACGAACAATATATAGATTCAAGGATATCATTTCTGTCCTCGGTTTCCCAAACTAGGCCCAATAAATCATATTGGTATTTGCAATCAATGTAGTGTTTATATACCATATTGAAATTTATAATCCATCTGTATTTTAAAAATATATTCCTGTTATTACCTAACAAGGATATTGTATAATACTGGTACAACAACTGAAAATACTCTCCATATCCAAAATACGAGGTATCCCTTTGGCTCCCGAAGACATAAGCCATGTGTCCCTGTAAGAAACCCTGAACTAAACTGTCAAATTTTCCCATCTTTCCTTCCCAACTTATTCTGTTCAACAATATTTTATATAAAATTAAATGTACTGTGGGGACAGGACTTGCACATTATATCACACCCTATATGGGAATCGGAACACACAAAAAACAAATGTTGATGTTAATGGAATTTTCTCAGATCTGCAAAATTCCATACTTTGCAACTTTTCCTTAGTTTTTGTGGATTTTCTTAACTGCGTTAATTATTTTGAAAAACATGTTCAAAATTTCTATAATTTTGAATGTACACAATCAAAAGTGTTTTTTGAATCTTTCTAGAAAATCAATGCTGAAAGCAAAAAATAAAAGAAGGTTCATAAAGTTTTCGGTACAAGCTTTTTTTTAGATTTTTGGGCAGTTGATAACATCTTTCCCAGATCATTTTCAAGGTCCCCTCAGCCATGAACATTAAGTTCCATTCTTATTTAAAACTTAATTTTGAGGCAGAATTATATTAATTAATATCTGGGAGAATCAATCTTACCTGTAATAGTAGAAACAGCTGTAATAAACCAATAAATACAATAGTAAAAGATACCAGTATAGAAAGGTGATACAATGATATAATATTATATCCTGGTCTAGATTCAGATCTAACCCATTTATTATTCCTACATTGGTCATTCTATTCTACACACGCTCATGTAATACAACTTACAAACAACATGCATTCACTACAGAACGCTAGTTGAATATGAAACTATCAGATGGAGTCCTCGACTTTAGAGATGATATTACACTAGGGCTAAGAAAGAAGTTCAATTTACTTGTACCTTCACGTTGATTTACATATGTTGTGGGGTGTTAGTAGGTGGGATTGTCGAGAAGAATACAAAATTCAGGATAATTTCTATCTCCTAGTGTCCCCAAAAACCTATAGGCTGCCATACTCAATATTGGTAACTACAATCAAGTGTAGTGTTTATATATAATACAATTACTTTAATTGAAATTTATATATCTGTATTTTTAAATAAGTATTTCCTATCGTGTCCTTTCCTCTTTCTTATCTCTATAACCTAACATAGGATATGTTATACTGGTGAAAATATTTTCACATCAATCAGAAATATGAGGCATCCCTTTTGGGTTCTCCCCCTATGTTTCGAGACAAGCATTGTGTCCCTGGTCAGAAACCCTCCGGACTATAACTAAAAACACAAATTCCCCCCCATCTTTTTCTTTCTCCAAACGATCTGTTCAATATATTTTAATATAAAATCAATGTACCTGTAGGGTCGGGCACGTGCCACATTAGTAACAACCCCTATATGGAATAAAAAGATATAAAAGAAAAATGTTAATGTGTGTTAATGGAAATAATCCAGTGCACTAGGCAGCACATGTAAACATAGTAAATAGAAGGGTGAATAAAGACATACGTCCTCAAGTCCACACCTATTTTAATAAAAAAAAATTTAAAACCTTCCTAAATTGATCCAAGTACGGCAAAAAACCCAGCTCAAAAGGGGGGGGGATCCTTCCGACTCCCAACGGCAAATGGAAAATATCCTTGGATCAACCTATCTACAGTACCGTATATACTCGAGTATAAACCGCCCCGAGTATAACCGCGGTACCCATTTCCGCTAAAAACCTAATAAAAGTTTTTGACTCGAGTAATAAACCGAGGGTAGCACTTGCATTCAGATGTTTTGGAAACCTACAACTCCCAGCATGCTTTATTAGCTGGGAGTTGTAGTTTCCAACATCTTGAATGCCAAGTGAGGTGGCATTCAAGATCGATAGATAGATCGATCTATAGCCTGTAGAGGCATGATCGATAGATCGAAATGGTAGAGGATATATAGAATAGCAAGATTAGATAGATAGCTGATAGCTAGATAGATAGATAGCTAGATCGCTCCGCTCGCCAGCCTGGTAGCGCTCCGCTCGATCAGCTCGCCCGCTCGCTAGCTCGCTCGCATGGTCGAGATTAGCTAGCTCGCCTGGTCGCGCTTCGCTCGCTCGCTAGCTCTCGCTCGCTCGCCGATCGCATGGTGAGGATCCGATCGCTCGCTCGCACTCGCCACGACTTCGCTCGCTGCCTGGTCTCCGGCTAGCTCGCTCGATCGCTCGCTCGCATCTATGCTAGCTCCCTCGCTACCCTCGGCCTCTTCGCTCGCTCTCCTCTAAGGCAGAGATTAGATAGATAGATAGAATGGTAGAGATTAGATAGATTTCAGTTGTACCAGATATCTTGTCCCCTAAAATTTAAGGCTCCTCGGTAATGCTGTTTCCTCCATTTTGATTCATCCAAGAACATGCCATCTTGATACTTCACAGCTTCCAATTTTACTTCTACTGTTATTTTTATATTAGAGCTGGGTTTCTTTGATTTGTTAACATATTAAGAGTCCGACATTAAATCTCATGAGCAAATATGAAATCTTTCAGTAGCCAAAAATATATGTATTATAGAGATTATAGCAAACCAATGTAGTTTTTATTGACTTCAAGCTCCATTAGTGTAAGTGTAAGAGCAGGTGTGTCTGTGTGTGAAAGAATGCATATGAAAGAGTGTGCGTGATTCTGAGGGCTGACCGAACAATCATTTTGGTAGCTCTGACACGAGTTAGGGGGCCGGAGCATCTGACCTGCGGCACCCTCCCCGCGAGGATGCTGGGAGTTGTAGTCCGGCACTCAGCTTCGCCTCCCTTGGACAAGTTGGTGAGTTCTGGTCACGGCCGAGCACGTGACGTCATCACGACGCGCTCGCGGATTGCTCGCGGCTGGGCTCGCGAGAGCCGGGAAGGGGGCAGGAGCGGTGACGTCACCGCTGGTATAAAAGGGGCGGGCCATGAGGCAGCTGGCGCCATTTTGTTAAATTGCTAGGATCTCTCTCTCCTGCTCAGAGCAAAGACAGCAACCGAGGGCTTGTTGAAGGCTTGTTGAAGGGTTGAGGTCCACTGCCCCCAGTTGCCCACCCTGTTAGAGGAGCCCAATCTGCCCGTGGCTGCAGTACCAGCAACAAGTAGAGGAAGAGCCAGAGGCAGGGGTGGCCCGGCCTCTGGTCTGCACAGAACTGCCCGCCCAGCTGTAGCGGCAGCATTGGCAGGGGACACTGCTCGGGATGCCCAGCCAATAAGGCAGGAGGAGGTGTCTGATGAGGGATGATGCTGGCCCCAGTAAGATTGAGGGAATTCTCAGAGAGACGGCGATCTAGAGAGAGGAGCCACCCTAGGGCAGCAGTCGCAGGCATGGGAGAAGGAGGAGCAGGTATTCCTCCTCCTCAGACAGTAGCGATGAGTCCTACAGGCGTTGGCGCAAGGAACAACGCAGGAGGGAACATCACAGGCATCGCTCGAGGTCAAGTGAGACCAGCAGATGGCGCAGATCCCGCTCCAGAGGCAGGAGATCAAGGGCCTCTCGCTCATCAACCTCAGGCAGGAGGTCATCGCCAGCACCGGTTGATTGTGACGCCAGGAGGGAGCTACCTACAGAGCAAGAGGGACTACTTCCACAACAGGTGACTTCCGAAGGGGCGAGTACCAGTGCTGTACAGTCGGCTGGAACTGGTGAGTACACCTGTGCTGGGGCTTGGGGTAATACCAGGGGGGGAGATGGGGGCGAGTTTTACGGCCCTAATGGGCAAAATTGAGACTATGCCAGCTGGGCCAACTGTGAGCCCAGCCCCAGGGGGAGCGACAGTACTCCCATCTGAGCCCATGGTTCCTTCAGTGGAGGCTCTAAAGGAATCCTATTTTTGCGGGGTTAGCCCGCTGGGGGTACATTTGTCTGGGGAAATAAAGGACAAAATATGGCAGAACTACTTTGTTGACATATGGTCCTTGATTACTACAGACATGGTAACTGTCGATAAAGAGATAGTTAGGACGGAGAAAGGGGAAAGGAAGCCCAAGGTGGCAAAAACTTTTGGGAATTGGCTACAAGCCTTTTGTGTGTGTGTTGGCCGGGGTTATCGGTCAGAAAGCCCCCCAAAAATACTCCGAATTATTTGTGTACTTGGACATGATATTCGGAGCGTACAAAACACATGGCAGGACTGCGTGGTGCCAGTACGATGAAGAGTTCAGGCGGCGCTTGGCAGTCAGGCCAGAAATGGGCTGGAACATCAATGGCTAAGAATCATGTTGGCTCAGAGGGCACCCGTAGGGACAAACCCAGGTCAGAGTCCGATCCCCTCAACCAGTTCTTTTCAGCCCTCCGGAGCAAAGAGTACCGGCTCCTGCTGGTTGTTTAATGAGGGCAACTGCAGGTATGGGGCCACTTGCAGGTTTAAACACATTTGCTCCTTTTGTGGCGGAGGCGGTCACTCCGCCTCAAAATGTTTCAAAAAATCCCGTACAGCCCCAAGACGTACTGGAGGGAATAGGCAGCCTGACGCCAGTGAACGTGGAGGCAATGGAGCACTGGCTAGAAATATACCCGGTGAGGGAGGAAGCAGAGCTCATCAGGGAGGGGTTTAGACAAGGTTTCAGAATCCCCTTTGAGTTTTCGGAGTTACCCAAGTTTGCCCAAAATTTGAAGTCGGTTAAGGATATGCCGGAAGTGGCCAGGGAAAAGGTTATGGCGGAAGTTAAGCTAGGGCGCATAGCGGGCCCATTTGCCGAGCCCCCTTTTTACAATCTCAGGATTTTCCCTTTGGGTTTAGTACCAAAGAAGGAGAGCGGTAAATTCTGCTTAATCCATCACTTATCTGTTTTCACCCAGACTGTTTTCATTTACTGGGTTGCCAATTGGAAGGCATGTACTACTATGACAGATGTCTCCCCATGGGTTGTGCCATATCCTGTTCACTATTCAAAATATTTAGTTCATTCCTGGACTGGGCTATTTCGTATGAAACCAGTTCCTTAAACGTTTTACATTACCTTGACGACTTTTTGTTCGTTGGCCCGGCTAACTCTAATTATTGTTCTTTTTTGTTAAATTCTTTCCGTTTTTTAATGCACAAGTTTGGGGTGCCCCAGTCAGATGAAAAAACGGTGGGCCCAGTAACGGTGTTGTCCTTCCTGAGTATCGAGATAGACACAATTAAGATGGAGTTTAGGTTACCAACAGCCAAAGTTCAAGGCATGCTAGACGCAATTTCAATGTTCCTACAGGTTAAGAAAGTTACACTAAAACAGTTGAAATCAGTGCTGGGTTCATTGAACTTTGCGTGTCATGTCAATGTTTTTTTTTTCCAGGGGATTATCGTTAGCCTCCCGGGGTGTTTCCGCACCTCACCATCACACGAATAACTAGGGAGCTACACAATGATCTACTGGTGTGGCATGCCTTCTTATCTAATTACAATGGTAGAACTTGTTTTCAAGATGAAGAAGAAACAAATACCGAATTACAACTTTACACGGACGCAGCTGGCGCCGTAGGTTTTGGGGCTATCCTAGGCAGCAGCTGGTGCACTGCAGCATGGCTCACATCTTGTAAAGAAGGGTATCATTGCAAAAACCTCACTCTCCTTGAACTCTTCCCCATTGTTGCGGCAATAGAACTATGGGGCGAAAAAATCCAAAATAAAAAGATCAGATTTTGGACAGACAATGAGAGTGTTGTTTATGTGTTGTTATAACTTGATGAGTTCCTCTTTACCTGTTCTATCTTTACTTAGATATTTAGTTTTAAAATGCTTGGAATGTAATGTGTCCTTTAGAGCTCAACATGTACCAGGTGTTCTTAATTGTGTTGCGGATGCTCTATCTCGTTTTCAGTGGGAAGAATTTCACCGCCTGCACCCCGGAAGCCAATCAACTAGGCCAGGAATGCCCAGACTTCCTTTAGGGGCTGATAGACAGCAGCTACTGCAGCTAGTCCAATCATCGATCGCTCCTTCCACCGGGGCCAGTCACAGTAAGGCTTGGTCAGAATGGTTAGAATTCGCCAAGGAGAAAGATGTTAACAGTAACTCTCATGCTAGATTGCAAACTCTTCTAGATTACCTTGAGCACCTGAGATCTGCAGGTTCCTCGGGTTTGGTAGCCCAACCAAGAATGGCAGGTTTGTCTTTCTTTTTCAGGATGTTGGGGTGGAGAGACGTCTCCAAAGAATTCATTGTTAAATCCATTTTAAAAGGTTGGAAAAAAGAACAGGTGGCTTATAACGCCAAGCAGCCGATTACTTTCAATCTGCTTTTAAGGCTTATGGAAACACTACATACGTTGTGCAACTCTAATTATGAGGCAAAACTATTTGAAGCTAATTTCACGTTGGCATTCTTTGGGGCCATGAGAGTGGGCGAATTGGTATCAGCCAGTTCAAAACAACTGGGTGGTTTGTTGGCAGACAATATATTTGTCACGCAATCTTCAGTAAGGGTCAGGAAAAAGAGATCTAAAACAAACCCTTTTGGTGAAGGGAGTTGGTTTTCCATATCCCCCCTGTCATCCCCGTGGTGCCCAGTTAAAGCAATTGCTAATTTTGAACCCATTAGATCCCCATCAGTGTCATTCCTAGCCCACCAGGATGGCCTTCCATTGTCTCGGTATCAATTTGAGGCAATACTACGTAAAGCCCTAGGTCATTTGGGTCTTCAACCATATGAATTCGGCACGCATTCCTTCAGAATAGGAGCAGCGACAGAGGCACATTCTTTAGGTTTTTCCGAGTATAGGGTTTGCAGGCTGAGGAGGTGGAGATCTAACTGCGTAGCCAGGTACATACGTCCCGAATTGGTCATTAATTGAATGTTTCTATTTCAGGTGTATGCCAACCTTCAGTTTGGCTAGTGGGACACTCCTATCTCTTCTGCGTGGCACAGAGAGCAGAAACACGACCCGGAGGAAGAAATTTGGGATTCCAAACGGCTTCTCTATTCTGGAAAGGGATTAGGGGTTTAGTTTGGAGTCAAGTGCTGCTGGAAGTAGTAAACATCAGCAGAGCTGACCCGGGGCCAACAGTATTGATTATGCATGCGGCTGGGAACGACCTTTGTCAAAACCGCCTATCTGACCTTTTATTTCTAATGAAGGCGGATTTACAGCGTTTCCGCCCTTTATTTGGAGAACTGGTATTGGTGTGGTCAGAGGTTGTTCCTAGAGTGCATTGGCAAGGGGCAAAAGATCAAGGGGCTGTGGCCAGGAGGGTTCTCAATACCAGAATCTCCAGATTCATGAGATCCCAAGGGGGTGTAGTAGTCAGGCATCGCCAGCTGGAGGGCCATAACAGGTCCCTGATGAGGCAGGACGGGGTTCACCTGAACGATATCGGGCTTGATATCTTTCTAGCAGGCTTGCAGGATGGAATTGAGCAGGCATTATATTTGTTGGGTGGCGGACGGAGTTCTGTGTAGGCGTACAGCAACTCCTGGTGGCGGGGGCATCCTTGCAGAGGTTATGTGGGAGCCGTTATATGCCCTCTGGGGATCCAGAGGCTTGGCATTTAGCATTAGCTACGGCTAGTTGAGTTTTTACATCTTATTAATATGCAAGGATGCATAAATTAAAATTTGGCTAATTAATTGATCACATGATGTCATAATGTGTCAATAAAGCTGTGGCCATTTGTTCACCCAAAGGATTGTGTGTCTGCTTGTTCATTTCTATCAAAATAAGTTTATTGGGGAAAAAAGGGTTAAGTTATGTTTAAGCAGCTAAAGTATTCAGCAGCAGGTCAACTTTTCTATTAAGAATAAAATACAAAACATTTGGATATTGCAAACTATTTTTCTTCACATATTTAGCCCAAAAATCCTGCAAAATCTCCATAAAAGAGAAATTCATGTACACTTCTTGCTGTGAGTTTTTTTTTCAATAAAATACAGGATGAATGAAACTTACAGGAAAAGGGGATGATTGACAGATATGCTTGTGGCATTTGTGATAGGATATGGACACGCTATTGTCATGCAATGCAATGGTTCAATTTGGTAATATCTTGGTTAGTTTTTCTTACCTCTATAGCTTGAAGCTCTGGAATATAAAAAAAAATAGTGAAATACAGTATGGGATTATTACAAGGTGTATTGTAATAAACAATAAATATAATAGTGAGATACAGTATGGGATCATTACAAGGTGTATTGTAATAAAACAATAAATATAATAGTGAGATACAGTAAGGGATCATTACAAGGTGTATTGTAATAAACAATAAATATAACAGTGAGATACAGTATGGGATCATTCAATAATAGTAAGTTACCATGCTATTCATAACTTATGTTAAGCAGGAATTTCAGATTTCTTGCTTCATTGAATTCAATGGGTCCGATTGTGGATTTAGAATGTTAGGACATTTTCAAATCATTAATCTGCAAACGAAACTGATTTCTGAAAGTTCCTTCTTAACGTTATTAATAAATTTCCGTACCAACCTCTATGAAAACCAGTCCCCACTTATTACATACATAAGTAGGAAGCTTAGATGGAACAACTGGTGATAGGAATGTAATCATTTTGTAAGGGAGATGAGGAAACGTGTCGATATCGGTGAATTGTATTTTACCTGTATAGCAAGAAACAGCGTACAAAGCAATAAATCAATATGTAAGATACAGTATAGAAAGGTGGATTAACAGCTGATATAATATTAATACTGGCTCTATATTCCCAGCATCTCAACCAATTTATCCAAATTGGTCCCATTCCCTATCTACACACAAGCTCATGTAATACAACTAACAAACAACATGGCATTCATACGAACAGACATATGGAATATGGAAACTATCAGATGGATCGACTCTCTGTTTAGATGATATTTACATAGTGATAAGGAAGAAAGGACTTTCCTAATTTCTTTGATTTTAATATTCTCTAACGTACATGTCGTTATGGTCTTCGGAAAGGCCCTATGAGACCTGCCCCTGGATGCGGAGTCTAAGTGCATGCTGGTCTTCCCCAGAGCTTTGATGGTGAGGATGTTGTGCGGCAGGCAGACACCAGGCCGTGGATCCAGAGAGACCCCACAAGAACCAATCCCACAATGAGGAGAAGGCAGCAGGACAGTTGGGTTAAAAAAAACTGGCAGGGTAGAGGTTAGACGCAGGTACAGGGGGCGAATGTGCTGGTAGCAGGAACAAAATGATGATAAGGAGCCTAAGGAAAAATAGGAAGCCAGAGCGAAACTGGTTGATATGGAGACCCAAGGAGGAACTGGAAGCGGAGCAACTGGTGATAATGGGACCAAGAAGTTGAATGGAAGTCAGAGCAAACTGGTGGTATGGGAGACAAGGAGTTGAACTGAAGCAGGAGCAAAACTGGGTGGTACGGAGACCAAGGAGTTGAACTGGAAGCTAGGAGCCAAAACTGTGATAAGGAGGCCAAGGAGAAGAACTGGAGCACAGCTAGAAACAGTAGCACAAAACGTCTGTAAGAATGGAGAGCTTGAGTAACAGCTCACGAACACTGAACTGCAGCAAGAACCAGAGAGGAAAAAAAAAAGCTTAAATATAGGCATCACGGGGTTTCACTAGTATGCGGACAACGTGCCCGCATAGCACAAAGGGATGCGCAATGAGAGAGACGTACGGGACCTGCATCCCATCCAAAGAAGGTGGGAATCCACAGCGCCCCTGCGCCGCAACACAGGTCGTGCACGCACACGGAGCCCCAATCATTGCGATGTGCGTGCCGCATTGTGAAGTGGCGCGCACAACACAGAGACCTCTGGAACAGGTAGGCTCCAAGGCAAACATTGCCCCCCTCAACGGTGCAAACTCCCGGGTCCCTCAGACGGGGTTTTGTCAGATATTCAGAGTGGTAAACCTTTATTAAGGACCAGGGCCCGGCAGGGGGACAGGCAGTAGTAGGCCAACCACAAGCCCAAGATGCCTACCCCGAATAAGCTGTTTCTCACACACGCTCGATAGCGCGGTATGGAATGAACATACCACTTATAACTGTTTAAAAGATCCCGAAACTGAACTTCCAGAACTGACAACGGAAGTTTTCCGGTCCGGTCTTTTAAAACAGCTGATCATGCGATTGGTTTATTCACAGTGTGATCAGTTTAAAATGGCTATGCCAAGAAGCATCTTGGGAGGGGGAGGGGGGGTGGGGGGCCCAGTAGTTCTCTTAGGCCTTCCACTTACAGGATATCTCAACTGTTCTGCAGAGAACCTTGGCATTCAAAATGGTCTGACTTCGAATTCTTTACCGTTTCAACCAGAACGGCGAGGGGGAGGTGTGGTTCTTAATAGAAATGGTCCAATTAAAGCAAGAACCCAGCTGCTGAGGAAATCTAAGTTTATATTCGAGCTAGACAAACAAACAAATTCACCAACTCACCAAACTAAAGTTCGAAGAAATCCTTTCTTGATTTATTAGCTGGATCTATGAGCTTGTTCATGAGCTGCGAGATGAAGATTCAATTCGACGGGCTGCTTTAGTTTCAATAGTTCAACTCGAGGTTGGAGATTCAAAATAATAGTTTTGATGGAATGTCAATAAGAAATTGGGTTATAACCTATAGTTGCATAGAAAGGAGAACACTTAATAGACGAGAGACACATATTTGTAAGCAAATCAGCAAGAGGTTAAGAGAGAAGCACAATCTCTGTGAACACTGGAGTATTGCTCCATGAGTTTGGTTAGTCCTTCTGTCTGTCCATTGGATCTGGGAATGGTAACGAAATGAAAAAAGAGTTATGGATGTGCGGCTAATTACCTAGTCCTTCAGAATTTCAAGTGTGAATTGTACCCTTATATCTGATACAATAATTCTCTGGAAATATAGACAAGGATAAGAACTTTTTCAAACTCACACTGTCTCAACATAGATATACAATCCATGGAGGTTCAAAGACGGATAAAACTTTCTGTATACTACGATGTCTTTCAAGTTAGGAGAAGGAAGATCAAACAACACGTCTAGATCTATATACCCAGGAAGTCGTTCATAAATATACGGAAAATGCATTCACAAAATGTTGGAAAGTTGCAAGGAACGTTACATAAACTAAAACGGGCTAGATATTCAAAGTGTCCATATGTAGCGAAAGCTGTCTTCCACTCATCCCCTTCTGTTATTCTAATTTAAAACTTATAGGCCCCTCGAGATCCAGTGTTAGTAAAAATCCTGGCAGTCCTCAGCCATGGTGGAACAATTCTGAGGAAAAGGGGAAGAGGAGACCTATATTTTTTAACCATGACATTATGAGGGCTAACAAAATAATACCAGCTCCAGAGGGACATAGGAATAGGAATAAAACCCTTTTGTAGAGTTTCTCTATGATTCGATAAGAAACTTTTGTTCTGGTTGCTGGAATAAAGGGTAAATTCGACCAAAGGGATCTGTTCCAAGTAACACATCATCAGGACAATCATAAATGTGAAGAAGTGGAGGCACAACATTTGCAGGCCTTTTTGTCAAAAACATTGCAAAATCATGATAAAAAGATGGTAGGTGACTTCAGTTGAATAAAAACAAAACGGCAGGTAGGAGGTTAGACAGCAGGTAACAGAGCAGGAGCAACTGGTGGTATGGAGACCAAGGAGTTGAACTGGAAGCAGGAGCAAATTGGTGATAAGGAGACCAAGGAGTAGAACTGGAGCACAGCTAGAAACAGTAGACAAAGTCTTTAAGAATGGAGCTTGAGAACAGTGCACGGACCCTGAGCTGGCAGCAAGAACCAGTCAGAGAAGAGGCTCTAAATATGGGCATTCACGTCACTAGTGCGGGACTTGTGCCCACGCACATGCGCGAGCGAGAGATGTTGGAACCTGCCTCCCGTTCCAGAAGAAGGACGGATCCACAGAGGCGTGCGCTCACATGGATCATTATGTGCACGTGCGCGTGCCGCAACAAAAAATATTTATTCAAGGATAATATTCAGTTTCCCAAAACCTTTGGCACAATACATCAATATTGGTAATTACAATCAATGTACTTTTAATATATACAATGACTTTTTAAAAATGTTTTAAGAACCGTATTTAAATATATTGCTGCTAGCTAATGGGGCCAGGAGTGGGGTAAATTTTAGTTTGGGGGGTGGACATGCCCTTTGAATAATATTGCTTTAATAACCTAACAAGGATATGTTATACTGGTGAAAATATTACACATCCAAAATAAGAGGAATCTATCTCTGAAGACATAGCAGTGTGTCCCTGTAAGACATACCAGTGTGTCTTCCAAACTGATTCTGTTCAACAATATTTTATATAAAATGAAATATACCTGTAGGAACGGCATTTGCCACATTAGTAACAAACACCCTAATAAGAAGGAAAAAGATCCAATAAAAATGTTGATGTGTTAAGGGAATAAGCTCCAGTGCACTAGGACAGAAACAATAGGAAAACATGTGTGGATTAAAAAATGTAGTGAATTTCCAGATCTGCAGAAATTCAGACTTTGCAGATTTCTAAGGTTTTGGATATTTCTAAACTGCAGAAATATTTTCAATCCGGTTTTTTAAATTTATAGAGATTTTGAATGTACAAAATCAAAAGTTTTTTGACATTTCTAGAAAATACAATGCAGAAGGTGCATGAAGTTTCCAGTACTGGACGGTGTTTTTTTTTACATTTGGGCATTGATTGTATGTCTTCCCCAGACCATTTCCAAAGTCCCCGAGCGATTTAACAGTAAGTTATTATTGTATTTATAAACTTCTGTTACCAATAAATAAATAGGTAGAAAGAGAATGAAAGGGGCTGTTTTGAAAACCCACTTTCAGCGAATACAAATAAGGAACAAAGAATTTACCATTAGCTTTTAGGAAAGCTATATCTTTAAAAAGACTTTCCAATGTAGAATGCTTTAAAAAGTACTTTTAAAGATATAGCTTTCATAAAAGCTTCCTTAAAAACATTGGTAAATTCTCAGAAGTCTTTCAGGGAGATTCAATAAAAGTTCCTTATCGTTAAAAATGGTGCTAATTTTTCCCCAACCAATCAGATCTATTTAACATTTGGAAAGCTACAGTACATCTGATTGGTTGGGGCAAAATTAGCACCTTTTTAACGATAAACAGGGAGATTCACCCGGAACCTCAAATGCTCTGGGCAAATCTAACCGAACGAGATTACCGAGTCTGCACGGCTCTGGGTGAATCTCACCCACATGTAAGAAGTTTACCCCAGCTATAGCTGGCGGTAAATACGTACGTGCTAAGACCAGATGTAAATCAGTTAGCACGGTGTTAAGGACAGAAAGGAGCGTTTTGTGTGGCTGCAGCGCTCCTCAGTGAATTGCCCCAAAGAACTTTTATTGAATCCTCCTTTTGTTCCTTAACTTTAGGGTTAGGCAGCGGATTTTCAAATTTTCGGAAATTTTCAAAAAACCTGTTAATCTGCAAGTAAAAAATTATCTTCCTGTCCAAATGCTTTTGAAACCAGTCCCACTATTCCATACATAAATAGAAGGAATGGAGAAATATCTGCATTGAATGTATTTTACCTGTATAGCAGAAAACACAGCTGCAACAAAAGCAATAAATACCATAGTAAGATACAGTATAGAAAGGTGGATACAATGATACAAGATTATATCCTGGCTTATATTACAGATTCAACCCATTTATTCCATAATTGGTCATTCTATTCTACACACAGCTCAAGTAATACAACTAAAAAACACACTACATGGCTTCACTAAAGAACAGCTATGGAAATACGAACTATTAGATGGATTGATTCTGTTTAGATGATAAAATGATATATCCTTTCTCTCAAAACTGATTCTGTCAACAATTATTTAATAAAATCAAATGTACCTGTAGGGACGGCATTGCCACATTAGTAACAACACCTATTGGGAATAAAAAATGTAAAAATGAAATGTTGACATGTTAATGGAAAAAGCTCCAATGCATAGGGCAGACAATAAGAAAACATGTGCAGATGAGAAATGGAGCGAATTTTCCAGATCTGCAGAAATTCCAGACTTCCAGATTTCTAAGGTTTTGGATATTTTTAACTGCAGAAATATTTTCAAACATGTTTAAAATTTTCTAGAAATTTGAATGTACAAAAATCTAGAAAATACAATGCAGCAAAGTGAATGGTACCCTCTTAAACCAGTCATAAGCCATGGCACATGCCAAGGCTGCCCCTTATCACCCATCCTGTATATTCTCACCATGGAACATCTAGCAGTAGCACTCAGAAATAACCCCAATATCTCAGGAATAACCATTGGTCACAGAACACACAAAATATCCTATATGACGATGACCGGTTTATGTACATAATCCTCATATCTTGCTTCCTAATATTTACAGGAATCATCACGTATGGAAAACTCAGTAATTTTAAAATAAATATCCCAAAAATCTGAATGTTAACAGTTACCCTACCAGAACCCATAACAAAACCATACTCAAATCCAACTTCCTTTAAATGGAAACCCACATCTCTCACTTACCTTTGTAAAGGACTGACACGTATC
The DNA here is from genome assembly GCA_019447015.1 of Hymenochirus boettgeri. Taxonomy (NCBI): domain Eukaryota; kingdom Metazoa; phylum Chordata; class Amphibia; order Anura; family Pipidae; genus Hymenochirus; species Hymenochirus boettgeri. The sequence continues at coordinate 151,517 of JAACNH010000075.1, forward strand.
CTTCAGAACTATATACAACCAAATATACCAATTCTCAGAAACTGTCCTCCGACCGGAGACATGCTATCAAGGCAATCATTCATGGTTTGGCAAAGCTTACAATCCACATGGATGCACTTCTTATATTGTTTCAAACAATACCCATAACTATAACAAAAACCTTTTGGAACAATCCGGAAAAAAATCTCCAATTCTTATAGGGCAAAGGCCCACATAGACTCAAATACTCCACACGACCCAAAGTAAAGATAAACAGAGGTATCAAACTACCAGACTTTGAAAAATACCACCAAGCAACAATGCTATCTCCAAATAATTGACTGGCAATTAAATGAACAAAAAAAGGCATGGGTGGAATTGGCAGCCATATTATTCCCCTCAAATCTACAAGCAACCCCCTGGCTCCCAACATGGGACAGACCAAAACCATCGAGTAATAACTATTTTGTATTGAATTTAAATCCTGGGGAGATGCCCTGAAACATTTACACATCACTACATCCCAGGACTGATGACCCATATCAAACAATCCGGCCTTTCACCGGGACTTTACAAAACTTTCCTACACTGGAATATCAACAACAACCCAAAATTACACCAAATATAACATCAACAGGCCTAAATCCAATGCCAGAAATTATTGGCGACATAAAAAAGAAGCCTATTTTCCATTTCAATATACCCAACTCTAAATTTCCTCAACAACTCCTAGAAAAAAAACAATCAGAAGACTAATACATCTCCTTTGAAACCTTCTGTTTACCCTCCACGCCTCCTCAACATTCTATATCCAAGATCTACAAACTTCTTACAGTCAAAGCCTCACCAACATACCTTCTTTGCTTTAAAATGGCAACAGGAACTTCAAACACTTTTACATCAACGAATGGTTACAAAGCTTCATACTATCCATTAAAATGTCCATTGCAAACTATTCCAGGAGAAAAACTATAAAATACTCTCAAGATGGTACAGATGTCCTTCAATATTACATAAAAATCTCCCCTCAAATTTCAGACTCTTGCTGGAGATGCTACCAAGAATTGGCACTTACACTCTCTGGTTTTCCTCACCCTAATACAGACCAACTGGTCAAACATCATATCTACCTACAATAAAATATCAATGAACAACATTGCTGCACTCTTCTGATTGTACTATTTACCATTTACCTATTCCAATGCAACATACCCAAAAGACCTACTTGCTTCTTCCTTATTGCAGGACAAACAACCATTCCAAGATAAAGAACAAAATCTACAACCACCCCAAATTCAGCACGGATACAAGAACTCAACCATCTAATGAGGATGGAAGAACTGATGGCAACATTCCACAATCGAGAAAAACAATCTCACAATATGGTCCCCATGGATACGCTTTAAAGACACCCCCCAATACAAACAGCTATTAATCTTGTATCAAAACTGCTCTTATCTGCTCCAAGGCTATAATATAATGAGTTCTTCAATAGAGATGTCCGAACTTCGAAAAATCCGGTCCGCTCGAGGATCCGCGAATTTACGAAAAAATCCGTTTAAAATTAAAAATACCCTTGAAATAACGAGATTTTTCGTATTTTCGAAATTTCGAAATTACGAGTTTTCACGATTTTCGAAAATTTTCGAAATTACGCGTTTTCATGTATTTTCGAAAATATGTATTTTCGAAAATACAAGTAATCCTCGTAATTTTGAATATTTTCGAAAATACGTATGTAAGGAATTAATAGAAATCCTTGTATTTTCGAAAATTTCCAAAAATATATGTTTTCCCGTTTGTTTTTACGTGAAAACTCGTAATTTCGAAAATTTTCGAAAATACGAAAAAAATGTGAAAAATCTGCGAATCGGAAGTTCGGAAGGCGGAAAATCCAGAAAAATCCGCCGTTCGCGAACGGGATAAATCCGCGGCGGATCCGGGTTCGGATCCGCGAACCGGCCATCCCTATTCTTCAATACAATGTACCAATACCCGAATCAAACCACTCTTGACATCAATGGGTCTGCTTGTGGATTTTAGAATTTTCGGAAAATGTTCAAAAATCTATTAATCTGCAAATGAAATTAATTTCTAAAGTCCTTTCCTAGCCATATTTAATGAATCTTCCTATCCAAACTCTTATGAAACCATTCCAACTATGCCATACATAAATGTAGCGCTTGCATGAAACACTTGTGACAGGATATGGATAAGTTAATGATATCTGAGTAAATGGAGAAACTTGTTAATATTTGTGTGAAACTATCTTACCTGTATAGTAGAAACAGCTGTAACAAAACCAATAAATACAATAGTAAGATACAGTATAGAAAGGTGGATACAATGATATATTATTATATCCTGGCTCGCTATTAAGATCTCAACCCATTTATTCCATCATTGGTCATTCTATTCTACACAGCTCATGTAATACAACTAACAAATACACAGCATGGAATTTACTAAAGAACAGCTATGGAAATATGTTATAAATGTTATAATAATCTGTATTTAAAAGGGCATCTCCACCCTCGATATTCATTTTTAATATATTGCCCTCCTACCCCAACCGCTGTTAGATGTGTAAAAATAGAATTCAAACTTTACTTACAGCCTATCAATCCAGCTCCCTTTCTGCGAACTTCAAGCAGGGTGCCATACAGGAAGGCACAGCTGTGATTGACTGAGAAGCAGAAAATCACCGCTTCAGCGAGGATCTGTAAGTACAGTTCAGATTCAAAACTTCTATTTAGCAGTTGGGGGTCAGAAAGGGATGCCCTGTAATTATTAGAACCCAGTTTCGAATCGAATCTTAGGGTTTCAAAGTGCCGACAAAACTTTCGGAACTGCCGAATTTCACAGAATCCGGATTTTTAGAATTTTTTATTTTTATGGAAAATAGAAAATCAAAACTAGACAATTTTTGAAAATGAAATATCGAAAGTAGACGATTTTTGAAAATAGACGATATTAGAAAATCAAAAGTAGACGATTTTCGATAATCGAAAGTAGCAGATTTTCAAAAATGAAAGCTCGAATTTTTCGTTTTTTTCGAAAACGGAACGAAACGCAACAGTTTCGAACATCTCTAGTAATTATATATAAAAGATTTTATGCTACATGAAGGGCAGCCAGGGAGGGATCAGGAAGGGTAGGAGGAAGGGGGAAAGGGCTCTCCTGCACAAACCCTGTCCTTTCAGAGGACAAGGAGGAGGCAGAGACCTTTGGACAGGAAGAAAGATACCACTCCTTGGTTCCTAAATTGGACAAGCACTACAGGGGAACCATAAGGAGCAGTGATGTAAGGTAAGTATTTTTTTTAACTACTTAAAGGGGCCAGTAGTGGGGTAAATTTTAGTTTGGGGGTGGACACGCCCTTTAAATAATATTGCTTCTAATAACCCAACAAGGATATATTATACTGGTGAAAATATTTTCACATCCAAAATATGATGCATCCCTTTTGCACTCTGAAGACATACCAGTGTGTCCCTGTAAGTAACCCTGGACTAAACAACCAAATTTTCCCATCCTTCCTCCCAAACTGATTCTGTTCAATAATATTTGTATAAAATGAAATGTACCTGTAGGGACGAAACTTTGCCCCACATTAAAATCATCCACACTATATGGAAGGAAAAATTTCAAATTGAAAATGGTGATGTGGTAAAGGAAATAGCTCCACTGCACTCGGCGCAGCACAATTAAAAAAAAAACCTGTGCGGATGAGAAATGGAGCAGATTTTCTGGATCTGCAGAAATTCGAGACTTTGCCGATTTTGGATTTTTCTTAACTGTGGAAATATTTTCAAACATGTTGAATATTTCTAGAAATTTTAAATGTACAAAATCTAAGTTTTTCTGACATTTCTAGAAAATACAATGCAGAAAGCCTAACAGAAGGTGCATGAAGTTTACAGTACCGGACGGTGTTTTTTTCTTTTTCTTTCTTTTTTTTAGATTTTGGCCATTGAATACGTGTTCGCTGGACCAATTTCAAGGTCCCTGAGCCATTTGCAGTAAGTATCCATTGCTATTTATAACTTAATTTTAGGCAGATTTCAGATTTTTTTAATGCTCTTTGATTTCAAAGGGTCCGCTTGTAGATTTTAGAATGTTCGGAATTATCAACATCTTGTAAACTGCAAGTGCAATAGATTTGAAGTCCTTTCTTAACCTATTTAATGAGATCTTTCTGTCCAAACTCTTATGAAACCAATCCCATTATTCCATACTAAGTACGGACTTTAGATGGAACACTGGTGAAGGATATGGGATAAAGTTAATATTTTTCTATGATAAAGTTAATGACATGTAAGGAAATGTAGAAACTTAGTAATGTCTGGGTGAATTTATCTTACCTGTGTAGCAGAAACAGCTGTAACAAAAGCAATAAATACAATTATTATTATTATTATTATTATTGATTTATATAGCGCCAACATCTTCTGTGGCACTACAATTACATAGTCATACATTACATACAGGGTAATACATTTTATATAAAGTCATACATATTACATACACAGGTAATACATAATATAAGTAAACAGAGTGAGGAGTTTCTTACAGCAATATCATGATGCAATAGGAGAGAGGACCCTGCCCAAAGAGCTACAGACTAGAGGATATGGGGGAGAGACATAAGGTGACAGGAATCGGTAGGCTGTAAATAGATTGGCAGTGGAGTGTGAAAGGCAGGTTGGATCAAATTGGGTAGTAAGGGGGTAATGTTTAGGCCAGGTTATGTTTGCCTGTAATACAACTTACAAACAACATGGCATTCACTACAGAACAGCTATGGAAATATGAAACTATCAGATGGATCGACTGTTTAGATGATATATTACATAGGGCTAAGAAAGAAAGAATTTTCCTAATTTACTTGATTTAATATTTTTATAATGTCAATTAAGAAAATACAAATTCAAGGGTAATTTCTATCTCAGTTTCCCAAAACCTATGGCCCAATACATCAATATTGGTAACTACAATCAGTGTAGTGTTATTATAATACAATGACTTTATTGAAATGTTACAATAATCTGTATTTTAAATAATATTCCTGCTAATAACCTAACTAGTATATGTTATACTGGTGAAAATATTTTCACATCATAAATATGAGGCATCCCTTTGGTTCTCTGAAGACATAGCAGTGTGTCCCTGTCAGAAACCCTGGACTAAACAACCAAATTCCCCCATCTTTTCTTCCAAACTGATTCTGTTCAATAATATTTTATATAAAATCAAATGTACCTGTAGGGACGGCACTTGCCACATTAGTAACAACACCCTATATGGGAATAAAAAATATAAAAAGCAAGGTTAATGTGTTAATGGAAATAGCTCCATTGCACTAGGGCAGCACATAGTAACATAGTAATTGAGGTGGAATAAAGACATACGTCCATCAAGTCCAACCTATTTAATTAATTTTTTTTTAAACCCTTCCTAACAATTGATCCAGAGAACGGCAAAAAACCCAAAAAAAAAGGGGGGGGGGGATTCCTTCCTGACTCCAAACGGGAAATGGAAAATATCCCTGGATCAACCAGATCAACAGTATATATATTATAACCAGTAATTCTCAATATTTTTTAGTTTTAGAAACTTATCCAGGACATTTTTAAAGCTATTCAATGAACTTGCCATTACCACATCTGCTGAAAGACAGTTCCACAGTTTCACTGCTCTAACTTTAAGGAAACCTTTCCTAACCTGAAGATGAAACTTCTTTTCTTCTAACCTTAAAGGATGTCCACGAGTCCTCTGATATGTCCTATTAGTGAACAATGCACCAGAGAGTTTATTGTATGGCCCATTAATATATTTGTATAAGGTGATCATATCCCCACGCAAATGTCGCTTCTCTAATGTAAAACAGCCCTAAATTGTCTAATCTGCCTGCATATTCAAGCCCCTTCATTCTCCTTATTAGCTGCCCTTCTCTGAACTGCTTCCATTTCCAAGATGTCCCAATAGGGAAACATATGGATTAGAAATAGTGAAGATTTTCTGGATCTGCAGGAATTCTAGACTTTGCAGATTTTGGACTTTTGGGTATTTTTCAACTGTGGAAATATTTTCAAACATGTTGAATATTTCTAGAAATTTTGAATGTACAATATTGAAAGTTTTTTTTGTTTTTTTTAAGTTCTAGAAAATACAATGCAGAAAGCCATAGATTTTTGGGCATTAATACATCTTCACCAGATCATTTCCAAGGTCCCTGAGCCAATTACAGTAAGTTACTATTTATAACTAGAGATGTAATATGGGTTCGAATAGAACCCGGTTTAAAATCGATTCTGAGGGTTTCGAAGTCCCAAAAAAACTTTCGGAACTCCCAGATTTCACGGATTTTCAGAATTTTCGAAATTTGACACACAGCGAAATCGAAAATAGTTGATTTTTGAAATTGAAAATCGAAACCGCGATAATTATAACTTATCCCCAGTGCACATTGGTGGTTGCCCCAACAGGTATTTATGTTTTATTTATTTTGCCTTTTTGCTAAGTTAATGATATGTAAGGAAATAGAGAAACGTAATATCTGGGAGACTGTATCTTACCTGTATAGCAGAAACGGCTGTAACAAATGCAATAAATACAATAGTAAGATACAGTATAGAAAGGTGATACAATGATATAATATTATATCCTGGCTCTCTATTCAGATCTCAACCCATTTATTCCATAATTGGTCATTCTATTCTACACACAGCTCAGGATATTTTATACTGGTTACACTGAAAATACTTCCATATCCAAAATATGAGGCATCCCTTTTGCTCTCTGAAGACATGCCAGTGTGTCCCTGTAAGTAACCCTGAACTAAACTGTCAAATTTTCCCATCCTTTCTCCCAAACTTATTCTGTTCAACAATATTTTATATAAAATTAAATGTACCTGTGGGGACAGGACTTGCCACATTAGTATCAACACCCTATATGGAAAGGAAACAAACAAAATAAAAATGTTGATGAGTTAATGGAAATTTTCCAGATCTGCAGAAATTCCAGACTTTGCAAATTTCTTAGTTTTTTTGGATTTTTCTTAACTGCGGTAATATTTTAAAACAAAAATTTCTATAAATTTTGAATGTACAAAATCAAAAGTTTTTTGAAATTTCTAGAAAATACAATGCTGAAAGCCATAAAAGAAGGTTCATAAAGTTTCCGGTACAAGACTTTTTTTTAGATTTTGGGCATTGATAACATCTTTCCCAGATCATTTTCCGACGTATGGTGGCGGCAAGGGTCATTCTTAGAAGCAGCGTCTATATTCAACGGGCATGCCACCCCCAAACTAAATTTAAAAAAAAAAAAATACTTACCTTACAACTCTCTGCTATTGGTTCCCCTGTCGTGCTTGTCCAATTTTTAGGAAACAGAGGAGTGGTAGCTGTCTTCCTGTCCAAGGTCTCGCGCTCCTCCTGTCCTCTGAAAGGACAGTGGTCTGTCGCAGAGGAGCCCTTTCCCCCCTTCCGATCCTACCCTCCTGATCCCTCCCTGGCTGCCCTTCATGAGCTAAAATCTTTTTATATAAATTACTAGAGATGTTCAAGAACTGCCTTTCAAATTTTTGGAAAGTTCGAAATTCGAGTTTCTATTTTTGAAATCGTCTGACTGTCGATTTTTGATGCCCTGCAATATATAAAAATTAATATTGAGGTGGAGATGCCCATTACAATACAGATTATTTTAACATATATAACATATTTGCTAGCTGTTCTTTAGTGAATGCCATGTTGTGGTGTTTGTTTAGTTGTATTACATGAGCTGTGTGTAGAATAGAATGACCAATTATGCAATAAATGGGTTGAGATCTTAATAGAGAGCCAGGATATAATAATATATCATTGTATCTACTTTTTTATATTGTATCTTACTATTGTATTTATTGGTTTATTACAGTGTTTTCTACTATAAGTAAGATTGATTCTCCCAGATATAATAATATTAATTCTGCCTAAATTAGTTTAAATAAAATGGTAACTTAATGTTCATGGCTGAGGGACCTTGAAAATGATCTGGGAAAGATGTTATCAATTGCCCAAAATCTAAAAAAAAAAAAAAAAATCTTGTACCGGAAACTTTATGAACCTCTTTTAATGGCTTTCCAGCATTGTATTTTCTAGAAATTTCAAAAACTTTTGATTTTGTACATTCAAAATTTATAGAAATTTTGACATTTTTAAAATATTACCGCAGTTAAGAAAAATCCACAAAAAAACTAAGAAATTTGCAAAGTCTGGCCAATTTCTGCAGATCTGGAAAATTTGTGCCATTCCTCATCCACACATGACTATTTCCATTAACTCATCAACATTTTATTTTGTTGTGTTTCCTTTCCATATAGGGTGTGATACTAATGTGGCAAGTCCTGTCCCCACAGGTACATTTATTTATATAAAATATTGTTGAACAGAATAAGTTTGGGAGAAGGATGGAAAATTTGACAGTTTAGTTCAGGGTTTCTTACAGGGACACCTGCTATGTCTTCGGAGAGCCCAGGGATACTCGTATTTTGGATATGGAAGTCTTTCAGTGTAACCATATAAAATATCCATGTTAGTTATAACAGGAATATTATTTTAATACAGATTATATATAACATTCAATATGGTATTAATACACTACATTGATTGTAATTACCAATATGATTTATGGGCCATAGGTTTTGGGAAAACCGAGACAGAAATTATCCTTGAATATATATTTTGTATTGACATTTTTAAAATATTAAATCAAGGAAATTAGGAAAAGTCCTTTCTTCCTTAGCACTATGTAATAATATCATCTAAACAGAGTCTTCCTGGCTAGTTTCATATTTCCATCCTGTTCTATAATGAAGTTAGTTGTATTATATGACTGTGTGTAGTAGAGATGTCCGAACTTCGAAAAATCCGGTCGCGCGAAGATCCGCGGTTTTCACACAAATCCGAAAATTCGAAAATCCGCGAGCGGACCCGTTAAAACGTATTAAAATGAAAGTTCGGCAAAATCCGCATTAAAAGTGTTCTAAATAGCCTTGGTAACGTACACTTAACCACTCAGGGACCTGGGTACTGGCCTTAGAAGCACGTAATAATGCCAACAATACCTAAAAAGTACAGTCCGCTAGCGTGACTTTAAAAAATGGTATTTTTTCGAAAATACTAGGATTCCCGTAAAAAGAGGATTTCCGTAAAAAAAACGAGGCTTTCCTTCCGAACTATGATAGCTGCCATTGGCTAATTGGGTCATGTGGCGTTCTCCGTCTTGAAAATTTACACGAATTTCTCGTTTTACGAGTATCTCGTAATGACGAGAATATTTGTAATTACGTGAATCCTCGTAATTACTTGAATCCCCGTAATTACGAGGATCTTGGGTTTTCCGTATCCCGAAAGTATCTTAGATCCTGCGTAATTATGGGAAACTCGTATTTTCAAAAATTTTCGTAAAAAAAAAAATCCGCAGTTCGGAAGTCCGAAAGTCCGAATAATCCCCATTCGCGGACGGGAGAATCTGCGGCGGATGCCGGGTTCGGGTCCTGCGAACCGTCCATCTCTAGTGTGTAGAATAGAATGACCAATTATGGAATAAATAGGTTGAGATCTGAATAAGAGCCAGGATATAATATAATCACTGTATCCACCTTTCTATACTGTATCTTACTATTGTATTTATTGCATTTGTTACAGCTTTTTCTGCTATACAGGTAGATAGAGTCTCCCAGATATATTACCCAGTTTCTCTATTTCCTTACATATCATTAACTTAGCAAAAAGGCAAAATAAGTAACATAAACACCTGTTAGGGCAACTACCAATGTGCACTGGGAATAAGCAGTGCTGCTCCTGCCATGAAGCAATAAAAAATATTGCTCATGGCGCACCTCTGGAAAAGGTTTGAAAAGGCGCACCTGTGAAGAGATTTTTTTTTTCCCTTTAATGGTGCGCGCGCTGTGCCGCCCAGCACATTTACCAATGTGAAGTACGGCAGCAGTGATTGAAGATTATATTCCTGGCAGGCTGGTAGCTGATTGGGTGTGGGTTTTGTTACGCGGCACGCCCTGTGCGTGCATAAGTAAAATCCCGCTCATTGGGGCAACCACCAATGTGCACTGGGGATAAGTTATAATTAGAAGGAATGAGGAAAGGTAAGTTCCCCCCATTGGGCAATCAGAAATGACCAAAAACGGATGTAGGTCTGGACATCATGAAATAAAATATACTTTTCATAGATATACGTTCACATACACAATCACATACACAATATACAATCACATACAAAGTTTAAAACTAGCAAAAACCATATGTTGCCACTGCAAAGGAGAAAAAAGGACAGAAAAGGATCTGAATATCCCTCAACTTATAAAAACACACAGTAGTGCTATAACATGGCTCATTCACCCTAAACTGGTAGAAAGCCCTAGGTACTCGGTGCCCTCCTAGTCCACAAGAGAGAGAATCCCTAGTTTAAGTCCCTATTATAAGTGGCAACGCAGGATGCTTCTAAAAATCACCAAGGGTGATAGGTCTCCACCATTACAGCACAGAGAAATAATCAGTAGGTACACACAGGCTGCTAATTCATGCCTTGCATTGTCGCATTCAAAGAGTCTCCCACATATTAACATACGTTGGTGGGTAGAGCCTTTACAATTTTACACAAATCTGCTGTATATAGTGAGAAAACCCCCTGAAAGTTTTCTGTCCATTTTGAGGACAAATAGTAATAGTAGGTTTACGTAAGTGCACAAACCTGGGAATGGTCTGGTTAACCCGTAATATAACCAAAACTTATTTTAAAACTTCTTTCCCCTCACGATCGGGCTGTTTTCAAAATATTAATGCCCCAAAATCTATGGCTTTCTGCATTGGATTTTCTAGAACTTTAAAAAAAAAAAAAAAACTTTCAATATTGTACATTCAAATTTCTAGAAATATTCAACATGTTTGAAAATATTTCCACATTTGAAAAATACCAAAAGTCCAAATCTGCAAAGTCTAGAATTCCTGCAGTCCCAAAAATCTTCCCTATTTCTAATCCATATGACATCCTTTAAGGTTAGAAGAAAAGAAGTTTCATCTTCAGGTTAGGAGTTTCCTTACAGTTAGAGTCGGTGTAAACTGTGGACTGTCTTGTGGTAATGGCAGTTCATTGAATAGCTTTAAAATGGCCTGGATAATTTTCTAAAACTAAAAAATATTGAGAATTACTGGTTCTACTACATATACCGTAAACTCGGTATAACCGAGTTTTTCAGGCTGAAAAATCGCCTGAAAACTCGGACTCGGTTTATATCTCGAGTCAACAGCTTACCTGAGCATTCCGGCAGCCGCACATCTTTCTCTCTACTGGCGCTCTGGCCTGACGTTACTACTCTGCCGGCGCCAGCCCGACGCGGCAGTGACGTCAGCCGGCGCGCCAGACAGGAATGGGCACGCGCGCTGCCGAATGCAGAGCAAGTTTACCGGTACCTGGCCACAGTCCTGCTCACGCCTTACCACAGGAAGCCCTTCAGGTACAAACTGAACTTATAAAAGGAAGATATTTGTTAGAAATTATGGATTTGGGGCTGACCAAATAATTGGAGCCTTGGAAGTCAATAAAATCTACATCTGGTTTTGCTATAGATTCCCTATAATACCCTATATTTTTGGCTACTGAAAGATCATATTGCTCATAGATTTATTGTCGGACCTTAATGTTAACAAATCAACGCACCCCCGCTATATAAAAATAAAAGTAGGGAAGTTAAATTGGAATCTGTTAGTATCAAAGCTGGATGTTCTTTGGAGAATCAAAAATGGAAAACAGCATTACCAGAGACCTTAACATTTTAAGAGGGCACAAGATATCTGCTGGTACAAACTGAAATCTATCTAATCTCTACCATTCTATCTATCTATCTATATCTCTGCCATTCTATCTATCTATCTAATCTCTGCTATTTTATCTTGTATCTATCTATCTATCTATCTATCTATCTATCTATCTATCCTCTACCATTCTATCTATCTAATCTCTGCTATTCTATCATCTACGTCTCCTCTAACCATCTATCTATCTATCTATCTATCTATCTATCTATCATTCTAATCTCTACCATTCTATCTATCTAATCTCTACCATTCTATCTATCTATCTATCTTTCTATCACATCTATCTCTACCATTCTGTCTATCTATCATCTATCTATCTAGCTATCTATCTATCTATCTATCTATCTAATCTCTGCTATTCTATATATCCTCTACCATTCTACTATCTATCTATCCTCTACCATTCTATCTATCTATCTATCTACTATCTTGAATGCCACCCTCACTGCTTCAAGATGTTTGGAAACTACAACTCCCACTAATAAAGCTGCTGGGAGTTGTAGTTTCCAAACATCTTGATGCCAAGTTTCTACCCGCGTTTATACTCGATCAAAACTTTTATTGAGATTTTTAGCTGAAATTGGGTACCTCGGTTTACTCGGGTGTCGGTTTTATACTCGAGTATATACGGTACTGTAGATCTGGTTGATCCAAGGATATTTTCCATTTGCCGTTTGGAGTCAGGAAGGAATCCCCCCCCCCTTTTTAGCTGGGTTTTTTGCCGTCCTCTGGATCAATTGTTAGGAAGGGTTTAAAATTTTTTTTAATTAAATAGGTTGGACTTGATGGACGTATGTCTTTATTCCACCTCAATTTCTATGGTACTATGTGCTGGCCCTAGGCACTGGAGTTATTTTCCATTAACACATTAACTTTTTCTTTTTATATTTTTTATTCCCATATAGGGTGTTGTTACTAATGTGGCAATGCCGACCCTACAGGTACATTTGATTTTATATAAAATATTATTGAACAGAATCAGTTTGAAGAAAAGATGGGGAATTTGGTTGTTTAGTCCCAGGGTTTCTGACAGGGACCACCTGCTAGGTCTTCAAGAACCAAAGTGCTGCTCATATTTTATGAGTGAAAATATTTTTCACCAGTATACATATCCTTGTTAGGTTATTAGCAGGAATATATTTAAAATACAGATTATTATAACATTTCAATAAAGTCATTGTAATTATAATAACACTACACTGATTGTAGTTTAACAATATTGATGTATTGGGTCCATAGGTTTGGGAACTGAGATAGAAATTATCCTTGATTTGTATTTTCTTAATTGACATTATAAAAATATTAAATCAAGTAATTCGGAAAATTCTTTCTTTCTTACCCCTATGTAATTATCATCTAACCAGTCGATCATCTGATAGTTTTCATATTTCCATAGCTGTTCTGTAGTGAATGCCATGTTGTTTGTAAGTTGTATTACATGAGCTGTGTGGTAGAATTAGAATGACCAATTATGGAATAAATGGGTTGAGATCTGAACTAGATCCGATATAATATTATTCATGTATCACCTTTCTATACTGTATCTTACTATTGTATTTATTGGTTTTATTACAGCTGTTTCTACTATAACAGTAAGATTGATTCTCCCAAGATATTAATTTAATAAGAATTCTGCCTTAAATTAAGTTTTTAAAATAAGAAAAAGGTAACTTAAGTTCATTGGCTGAGGGACCTTGTTTTTTTTAGATTTTGGGCATTGATAACATCTTTCCCAGATCATTTTCAAGGTCCCTCAGCCATGAACATTAAGTTACCATTCTTATTTAAAACTTAATTTTAGGCAGAATTAATATTAATTAATATCTGGGAGAATCAATCTTACCTGTATAGTAGAAACAGCTGTAATAAAACCAATAAATACAATAGTAAGATACAGTATAGAAAGGTGATACAATGATATATTATTATATCCAGATAGATAGATAGATAGATAGATAGATAGAATGGTAGAGGATAGATAGATAGATAGATAGAATAGCAGAGATTAGATAGATAGAATGGTAGAGGATAGATAGATAGATAGATAGATACATAGATAAAATAGCAGAGATTAGATAGATAGATAGAATGGCAGAGATTAGATAGATAGATAGATAGATAGAATGGTAGAGATTAGATAGATTTCAGTTTGTACCAGATATCTTTGTCTCTCTAAAATGTTAAGGTCTCTGGTAATGCTGTTTCCATTTTGATTCTCCAAAGAACATCCAGCTTTGATACTTAACAGATTCCAATTTTAACTTCCCTACTTTTATTTTTATATAGAGCTGGGGTGCGTTGATTTTGTTAACATTAAGAGTCCGACATATAAATCTATGAGCAAATATGATCTTTCTGTAGCCAAAAATATAGTGTATTATAGAGATCTATAGCAAACCAGATGTAGATTTTTATTGACTTCCAAGGCTCCAATTATTTGGTCAGCCCCAATATCCATAATTTCTAACAAATATCTTCCTTTTATAAGTTCAGTTTGTACCTGAAGGGCTTCCTGTGTAAGGCTGGGAGCAGACTGTGTTCCAGGTACCGGTAAACTTGCTCTGCATTCCGGCAGCCGCGCGCGCCCATTCCTGTACTGGCGCGCCGGCTGACGTCACTGCCCGGCGCCAGGCTTGGCGCCGGGCAGTGAGGTCAGGCCGGCGCGCCAGTAGAGAGAAAGATCGTGCGGCTGCCGGAATGCTCAGGTAAGCTGTTGACTCGAGTATAAACCGAGTCCGAGTTTTCAGGCTGATTTTTCAGCCTGAAAAACTCTGTTTATACTCGAGTATATACGGTAAGAGAAATCTCAGTCTTGCATCCCCTAACAATCTAAGGAAACCATGCAAGTATTTAATAGGGACTTAAACTAGGGATTCTCTCTCTTGTGGACTAGGAGGGCACCGAGTACCTAGGGCTTTCTACCAATCTAGGGTGAGCCTATGTTATAGCACTGACTGTGCTTTTTATTAAGTTGAGGGATATTCAGATCCTTTACTTGTCCTTTTTTCTCCTTTGCAGTGGCAACATATGGTTTTGCTAGTTTTAAACTTTGTATGTGATTGTATATTGATTACATAGTGCTAAGGAAGAAAGACTTTTCCTAATTTCCTTGATTTAATATTTTAAAAATGTCAATAACAAAATATATATTCAAGGATAATTTCTGTCTCGGTTTCCCAAAACCTATGGCCCAATAAATCAATATTGGTAATTACAATCAATGTAGTGTTATTATACCATATTGAAATGTTATAATAATCTGTATTTTAAAATAATATTCCTGTTAATAACCTAACAAGGATATTTTATACTGGTTACACTGAAAATACTTCCATATCCAAAATACGAGGCATCCCTTTGGCTCTCCGAAGACATAGCAGTGTGTCCCTGTAAGAAACCCTGAACTAAACTGTCAAATTTTCCCATCCTTTCTCCCAAACTTATTCTGTTCAACAATATTTTATATAAAATTAAATGTACCTGTGGGGATTTATAACTTAATTTTAGCCAGAATTTCAGATTTTTTAACTCCTATTGACTTCAAAGGGTCCGCTTGTAGATTTTAGAATGTTATCGGTAACCCTTGAAAGTAGAGGTCAACTTTGATAACTCTCGAAAATAGAATACGGAAGTTTGAAAACAGCCCGATCGTGAGGAAAGATAGTTTTAAAATAAGTTTTGGTTATATTTACGGGTTAACCAGACCATTCCCCAGGTCTCTGTGTCACTTACAGTCACCTACTATTACTATTTGTCCCTCAAAATGGACAGAAACTTCAGGGGGGTTTCTCCCACTATATACAGCAAATTTAGCTCAATTGTACAGGCTCTTCCCTACACTGTATGTTAATATGTGGGGAGACTCTTTGAATGCTACAATGCAAGGCATGAGTTAGCAGCCTGTGTGTACCTACTGATTATTTCTCTGTGCATGTAATGGTGGAGACCTATCACCCTTGGTTATTTTTAGAATCACCAAAGATTTTTAGTGATTCTCTCTCTTGTGGACTAGGAGGGCACCGAGTACCTAGGGATTTCTACCAGTTTAGGGTGAGCCTATGTTATAGCACTGACTGTGCTGTTTTATTAAGTTGAGGGATATTCAGATCCTTTTCTTGTCCTTTTTTCTCCTTTGCAATGGAAACATATGGTTTTGCTAGTTTTAAACTTTGTATGTGATTGTATATTG